>VWPV01021525.1:0-40226 GCA_013389885.1 Geococcyx californianus
TGTGGTTTTTAATTTTTTTTTTCCATTTTTCCATTTAACTTTTATTTTTAGAGAAAAAACCTGTCAGAAAATACATTTTGTTTTCCTCATATCATCTAACTACTGGTATGATAAGTGATGCAGATGTTGAGAGATTTTTAAGTAGACCTCGTCAGCTGATTTTTGGAATAAAATCTACTTTTGGAATATAATGTCAGCTCTTCCCCATACCCATGGTGTTCCAATTAACAGAACTGAACTCCCACAATTCTACGCTCATGTGAGAGAAAAAGCAGTCCTGAAACTGCGTTGGCTGAGATGCTTCTTTAAAAAAATACCTATAACACAGTTATGAACTCTGTTCCTTGAATATAAATGATCTTACTAAATAGATGCATTTTTACTTGTGTTCTTATCTCAAAAGTATTGTTCAGTTGCTCCATGTTCATCTTGGGAAACTGAGTTCCAAAAGATTGTTTCATTCTCAAAATAAAATTCTATTATAAGGGCTGAAAGGAAGGAAAAATAACCAAAATCCATCCCCAGAACTTAACAAACACCTATATATGTACATGTATATATACTTATATATTGCAATATCCATACTCACGCATGAATAGATATCATCTGTAAGAGCAATACAACATGAAACTCTTTCCCTCATCTACCGGCAGTCCTGGCTGACTGGGGAAGTGCTGCTTGACTGGAGAGTGGCGACTGTTACACTCCTTTACAAGAAGGGTCGAAGGGAGGGTCCAAGGAACAACAGGCCTGTCAATCTGACCTCAGTACTGGGGAAGGTCATGGAGCAGATTGTCTTGAGGGCTAACATACAGCATGCACGGGACAATCATGTGACCAGGCCCAGACAACATGGGTTTCTGAAAGGCAGGTCTTGCCAGACCAATCTGATCTCCTTCTATGACAAGGTTACCTGTTTAATGGATGAGGGAAAGGCTGCGGATGTGGTGTACCTGGACTTCAGTAAAGCCTTTGACACCGTTTCTCACAGTATCCTGCTGGAGAAACTGGCTGCCATCAGCATGCACAAGCACAGCCTCTGCTGGGTTAAAAACTGGCTGGATGGCCGGACCCAAAGGGTTGTAGTAAATGGAGTTAAATTCAGTTTGAAGCCAGTCATGAGTGGTGTTCCCCAGGGTTCAGTGCTGGGTCCATTCTTGTTCAATATCTTTATAAATGACCTGGATGAAGGAATTGAGTTCACCCTCAGCCAGTTTGCAGGTGACACCAAGCTGGGTGGAAGTGTGGATCTGCTTGAAGGAATGGAGGCTCTGCAGAGGGCTCTGGACAGGTTGGATCGATGGGATGAGACCAACAGGATGAGGTTTAACAAGGTCCTGCACTTGGGACACAACAACCCCATGCAGCGTTACAGGCTTGGGGAAGAGTGGCTGGAGAGCTGCCTGGCAGAGAAGGACCTGGGGGTCTGGTTGGCAGCTGGCTGAACATGAGCCAGCAATGTGCCCAAGTGGCCAAGAGGGTCAATGACATCTTGGTTTGTATCAGACACAGCGTGGCCAGCAGGAGCAGGGAGGTGATTGTGCCCCTGAGCTCAGCACTGGTGAGGCTGNGAGACATTAGGAAAAATTTCTTCACTGAAAGAGTGTTCAGGGACTGGATCAGGCTCCCCAGGGAGGTGGTTGACTTGCCATTCCTGGAGGTGTTTGAAAGACACGTAGATGAGTTTAAAAGGGATATCTTTTAGTAAGGGGACAGATACGGTTGGACTCAATGATCTCAGAGGTCTTTTCCAACTGGATGATTCTATGATTCAGTGAAATAGAAATAAAACACAGTGTACTGAGTAAAGTGTCCTTGTTTAATAATCAACCTCATAAATGTATTTTTTATCCTTGTTTTCATTAGTTCATTTGAATATTTTTACCTATTACATCTTTTTTTTCCAGACTAATATTTTCCTCAATTGTACTCCAAAAGGAAATTATTTACTGTTAAAAGGCACAAATCCCCCAAAGTATTTCAGCCTTGGCCAAATAGAAACCAGTTTCTATACTTTATGACAAATCCCTGTCTCCCTCTTTTTGTATTATGTGACCATGGGACAGCACCAGGAAGAGCAAGGGATGGAGGTAGAGAAGCAACAGGAGCATTTATTGCAATGCAGGTGTTACCCATGTTGAGCCGTACTGAGATAAGAAAGATGGAGACATTACATTAAGCTGCAATTATATACTTCTTCCAGAACTCTGCACTTCATCTTCTAATTACTTCTCATCTTTCAGAATTGCCTGGTAGTAAATAGGGTAACTGTGGAACAAATTCTGTCCTTGAGCAGTGAAGACCAGAAAACATACTGTATGCCAGTTTTTCACTTTTTCTTGGAAAAAGGAGCAGCTCACATTCTGACATAATTTCTAACATATTATATTTATTCCATCATCCTTATATTATTAGCCTATCACACTGTAAAAAAATAATACTAAGAATAAATATATGTAGGTATATACTTTCTTTCTTATCCCTGTTGCTTGTATACATAAAGATACTGCGTGGTAGCTATTGCCTTTAATGACTGTAGTGACTTAATAATTTATTCTTTCTTTTTCCTGAAAAAGCCTGTTTAGTAGAGGTTTTTAACCAGTTCTTCTGGGAATGTGTTAGCCTTAACTGTAGAAAAGGAACAAGTCCGTCTTTAATTGCAGTGTTGTTTCAGTGTTCCCCTAATACAGTGCATTTTCCTGGTGTATGCTGAATCTACCAGAACATTTCAGTTAGGTTGTATATCTGAGAGACACACTGAGGAATACAATAATTTGACCTTACCTTATCAGTGTACAGTAATTAGGTGAAGCATAAAACCATGGATTACTGGTACATTCACAAGGAAACCATGGGTCCTTTGCTACAAACAACTGCTTACGGACTTTGAAAGTACATATTACTGTTCAGGACAAACCATGTACAGAGGCAGAATGCCAACCATTTTGATCTGTTCCATACATTAAGAAACCCATTAATTCCATAGTCTTGCATCTGCTGAAAGAAACAGAACTTGAAGTTTGAAGATTAACTTTTACCTATTTCTTTTCATGACTAAGTAGAAATATAAATCTATAAATAAATAAGATTTTCTTTTCTTTTCATTTATGAGAAGCTTTGGCCCTATAGTTGGAAGAAACCACGCTTTCACAAAACAAAGTACATCCTTCCTACTCAGCTTTTAATGCCACATTTCATTGCTTCGTTCAGTAGAAAGGAGAAAAAAAAACAAAACAAACACCAATGCCCCCCATACAACTCTTAATACACAGTGATGTCTAACTTTACTTTAGAAGTTAAGTCACTGTAGCTTAAAAGAATGTCATTACACAGATAGTTATTCAAGCTGAAATTGTCCTTGGCAGCACTGTACAGGGTAATCTTTCCATAAGAATAAACAATTCTCAAACAATTTCTCCAATCTATTAGACACAAACATATTTTTTGTCAGCATGAGGCGTGCATGTTTCTCTTCCAATTATTTTTATTCCTTACACAAATGTTTATAAATGTTTATCAAGGACAAATATGAAGGAAACTCATTCTGTGTCTCAATGAGTGTTCTTCTTTCTCTCTTTTACTTTATTTCAGCAAAGTCAGTTGTTATTGGTTCCTTTAATAACCTAAATTCAAATCATGTTTCTCCCTGAGCCACACAAAACCTCTTAGTATTTATGGGGTTATATAATGTATTTATGGGGTTTCAACATCAGCACTTTACTTCTTTCAAAGCTGATATTGGATAAGTCTGTTGTATGCAGAATTCTTTCCAAAATGGTGAAACTGGGTAACAATAACTATTAGGATAACTCTTAGGGGATATTTGTGGATTAGAAGTTCAACATGAAGCAGCAATGTGTGCTTGCAGCCCAGAAAGCCAGTCATATTCTGGGCTGCATCAGAAGTGTGACCAGCAAGGCAAGGGAGGCGATTCTCCCCCTCTGCTCTCATGAGACCTCACCTGGAGTACTGTGTTACGTTCCGGAGTCCTCAGCACAGGAAGGACACGGATCTGTTAGAGTCCAGAGGAGGGCCATGAAGATGATCAGAGGACTGGAACATCTGCCATATGAGGACAAACTGAAAGAGTTGGAGTTTTTTGGCTTAAGGAAGGGACAGTGCTGGCAGAACCCATAGCAGCCTTCCATTACTCAAAGGAGGCCTGCAGAAAGGCTGAGGCACATCTCTTTTTCAGGGAATGTAGTAATAGGATGAGGAGAAATCATTTTAAGGTGAAAAAGGAGAGATTTAGATTAGATATTAGGAAGACATTTTTTATTACGAGTGTGGTGAGGCCCTGGCACAGGTTGTCCAGAGAAGTTGTGGATGCCCCATCCCTGGAGGTGTTCAAGGCGAGGCTGGATAAGGCTTTTAGCAACTTGATCTAGAGGAAGGTGTCCCTGTCCCTGGCAGGGGGCTGGAACTAGATAGTCTTCAAACACAAACCATTCTATCATTCTATGATAACCAGTGTTTTCCTCTGGCATGAGCACAGATGAAATAAGTTCAGCAACCTTACACCATTGCACTGTGTTTTTTTGTTCCATGAGTCTTGCATGAGACCAGTTTTTGCTAAAGGCTGTATAGATCATCTCGTAAACACTCAGACTAAACATATAAAGTTTCCACTAAGCGGTGTGATTTCTTCTGATTATGTTTAGCTTGATCTTTTTTGTGTGGTGTGTGCTGGTTCTTACTTTCTTATGTTATAATAAAGCAACATTATAAGAAGCGATTCAGGTATTCCAATAATGACAAAGATATGTAAAAAGAAAAATCAAAATGACATTGGTAATTGTTGGCTGAATTGATGAAGTGTCTAAGAGCACATCGAAAGACTTAACAATAAAAGCAGAAAAAGTGAGAAAATCTTGCTTCTGAGTCTTTTGTTCACCCGGAGACAACTTAAACAGAATAGGAGAGAGTAAATACAGGACATTTCAGTAAAAAATCAACAGATTTTGAGTTCCTTCTTCAGATTTCTTTAATGAGAGCTAGGTCAACTCCTTATCCAACTTAAGCTTTAATGCGGTGAATCATCTTCATGTGGTTAAAGAGCCAAATCAAAATTGCTGTTTGCTGTCTTTAACCTTTACTCCCCTCATTACATAATCTGCAATGAATTTCCACTTTGTGAACTGCTGTTTTGGAAAATAAAAATTGCTTTTTACACATGGTAAAATCTGTGACACTACACCAAGGAAATAAAGGTTTAAGCTTTGCCCTTTCATGCTTTTGTCAGAATGGCAAGTTTTAAGTATTCATTTTTTATACATATATTATTCGCACATGCATACACACTCATGCACACACTGCAATAAAGAAACAAATGCTTGCAGAACAGCATATTGCAAATCTAAGCACTGACATTTATAAAATACCACTATGGAAGTTGTGTATGTAGTTTTCATTTAATCTCCGTGTGCAAAGAAGTAACATTTTGTCTTTATTTTTGCAATCTGCATGGTTAGATTTATTCACATTCAGCAGGAAAGAAACAGACAGTACTCAGTTACTAAACAACCGCTCAGTATATTTGTTATATTTAATCTTTTTTTCCCTGCATTATATGCAGTTAATCATTTTACTCATTAGAAACCATGAAATCAGTTCTGAATACAAGATAAAAGGGGTATGACTGAAAAAGAAGAATATTATAAACATAAATTCCTAATTGTAGTACATCTGTAAGTTAAAATTTTACATAAATCTTTACCATTTCCCTCTTTAATTTTTCATATTTTAATTTCCCCTTCTATCCATTTCTCTTTGTACAATATGGGATTTTACCTATACTTCTAGGTATTTTTGTGACATCAGAGAAGCTTACATAGTCCTACTTAATGTTTCTTGAGATATGAGTACCAAAGTTAGGCGAAGTTATTTAATTTACAGCTATTGTAGGAATTTTGAAAATTATATAATGATATTTTCTGCAATGTTCAATATCATAATTCAGTATGAAAAGATTTTTAACTCTGGTTATTCTTGTCTTCACTGCTTTGAGTATCTTTGTATCTTTAGAAATTTTTTGTCTTTTCTTGAGAGTTCAGAAGAATGCATGGGACTTTAAAATATCTGTCTGTCAGGCTTTTGCCATCTCAGTGCTAAAGTGCCCTCTACCCTTGCAACAAAGTTTCCCATTTTTCTTCATCTAATGCCCAGTATTCACAAAATGGTACAAGCACAGAGTGAGCATAGGTAGCACAGGGAACAGTTCTAATTTCCTGAAAACATCTGTGCTTGTGTTTCTCTTTAATACCACACATTTTTCCACTAACTGAAATGGATATGTGCAAATGTTTCTAAGGACTGGTCTCATGGGGGGCTCTGCATATCCTGAAATAACAGCCACAAAGTGCAATGTCTAATCCCATATATTTTTTTGTTTGTTTGTTCATTTGTTTTTTGTGGGATCTATCAAATAGTGTTACATTCAGTTTAAGAGTAACTTCAATAAGTACTGGAGAACAGGAAGAATAAGTTAAGGACTCTACATAGGTTTTATTTTCCGAAAGTCTTTGTTGCAATGTACGTTCCACAGCCAAGGGCCTAGGTTTTTCCAGTCAAATTATACTGAAGTTCTCTGAAGTGTACTTACTTATGTTACATATAAATGTAGTAATTTAAAACAAAATGTATTTAAGCACTTTGTGTTCTTTTCTGGTTACAAGATTTTTAAGCTAAAACTCCATGACTGCTAAATGTAAAGCACAGTTTTCTCTACCTGTCCGTAAAATTGCAAAACCACTGTATGATTTGATGAGAGATAATAGACATATTTATATACTATGGAAGAGCAAAAACATTCAAAGGAGCAATACTGAAAAGAAAACATTTCTAGAGCAGACAGCCTGTTATGGTGAAAGCAGTTAAATGTAATGGAAACACAGAAACATTTAACAGTATGTTAGTGGGATGCGAGCTGTTTCTAGTGTAATTTAATTTGAATCTGTAGTAATTACACAACTGGTGTTTAACATACAGAACTCCAGCAGAACAGAAATGATGAAATTAAACCTATGATAAACGTAATAAACAAATAAATAAATAAATAAAGACAAGGGGAAAAAAAACAACTCATCCTCAAAAAAGTGGAAGGCTTTTCAGAAAGAATAACTCTTTGGCATCAGTTGTGCTCTTAATTTTAAAGTTTTATAGTTTTATTCCCTGCATTTTCAAAGTTGATAATTTTCTTGTTGAACTCTAGATCTTTCCCTTCCCAGACAAATATAGTTAAGGATTTTCATGTACTCTGAAATGCACAAACCAAAAATTCTCTTTAATCCTCAGAAATATATTTAAGAGCTTTTAGAATTTTTAGCACAATTCCCATTGTTGGACTGTTGAAGGTGACAGATTTCTAAGGAGTAATAAATCAACTTAATGAAAACTTCTAAGTCATTTTAAGGATTTTCTTTTAAGGTCATTTAACTTCCTCTGTATTCACATCTGGAAGTTGCAGAACAAAACCTTTCAGTATTTTTTTAATTTCTTGAACGATGAAAGATGAGTAAAAATAGCCATATGTGAACTACTCTAACAAAACCAGGGCAAGGATTTCCATGAAAGCCCCAATGATGCAAGGAAAAATGATACTTCCAGCATTTCTGATGAACAAGGACGTAAGTCCCTGACTTCCCTGCTTGCACGTAATTTAAAAATGGGCTATATTCCATATTTCTTCTTTGAACTGCTCCTACTGATTACAAAGAGAGCCTGCTAGCCCCATTCTTCTTTGCAAGGAGAAAGTAGAGAATGATGATGGTGATAAAGTACTCTAAATGGCATCCAGTGGGAAAAGTAGTTTATTTTAAACTTACAAAAGACAGAAGGATAACTGAAAAAACAATGGATAGATGACCACTACTCAGAGCCTAAATGAAGATTATATGACCATCATTAGACAACTGAGCCTCTTGACTGGGCAGGATTTCCCCAAGGACTGTAAATAGATATGTATGAGCTCTAGTCAAGCTTTGAAAGTTATACTACTTGACATCAACCTGCAAGAATGGTTTAGTAGCTAAGGGAGCTGTAACTTATGAGATAGAAATGGACTTTCCTCTTCGAAATGGAGATGAAGATACATCAACAGTGGAGATAAAGGCATACTATATATAAAGATATTTTATATATATATAAAGATATTTTATATATATAAAGATATTTTTTTATATGTTTATTTCCCAAGCCGATGTTATATATTCTTAAAACACCTTCTAAACCTTCTTTCATTATTAGTCTTTATTATTTCATACACTTAATTAGGTAAGTTTCACTGATTGAATAACATATTTTTAGGAATTTAAGAATTAAAAAAAAAAAAGAAGTAAGTCTGAACCTCAGAGATTCAGACAGCTAAATTTATATATACAAGGATCTATATAACAGTTAAGTGCCTAACCTCACCCTAGTCAAAAAGGGTCCATTCAGTGCAGTTAATGGATTATAGACATATTGACCATATCCTAGCACAGACATCTCTGTTTGGTGAACCGAATTTCTATGGAAAGTGAGTGTATCAATTAGGAGTGGTTTTCATTTGCCTAAACATTAGACATTTGCTGTCTTCTTTCATGTCCTGGAATATCTCACCAGGCCAGAAGGTGATGATGCATGCAGTGATCCAGATGATATTCTGTAGGGTTAAGTCAAACCTTGCCGGATTTTTGCAACATTTCAGGTGTCAAGAAGAGTCTAAAATGACAATATATCTTCATAACAGGGGGTTAGGTGTTTCAATCCCTGTTTGAACCCTATTTCTAGGTCTTAATTCAGCTGTACATGTTTACTAGTCTAGTGTCCTTCGAGTNTAATAAAAAATGTCTTCCTAATATCTAATCTAAATCTCTCCTTTTTCACCTTAAAATGATTTCTCCTCATCCTATTACTACATTCCCTGAAAAAGAGATGTGCCTCAGCCTTTCTGCAGGCCTCCTTTGAGTAATGGAAGGCTGCTATGGGTTCTGCCAGCACTGTCCCTTCCTTAAGCCAAAAAACTCCAACTCTTTCAGTTTGTCCTCATATGGCAGATGTTCCAGTCCTCTGATCATCTTCATGGCCCTCCTCTGGACTCTAACAGATCCGTGTCCTTCCTGTGCTGAGGACTCCGGAACGTAACACAGTACTCCAGGTGAGGTCTCATGAGAGCAGAGGGGGAGAATCGCCTCCCTTGNTACTGATTACAAAGAGAGCCTGCTAGCCCCATTCTTCTTTGCAAGGAGAAAGTAGAGAATGATGATGGTGATAAAGTACTCTAAATGGCATCCAGTGGGAAAAGTAGTTTATTTTAAACTTACAAAAGACAGAAGGATAACTGAAAAAACAATGGATAGATGACCACTACTCAGAGCCTAAATGAAGATTATATGACCATCATTAGACAACTGAGCCTCTTGACTGGGCAGGATTTCCCCAAGGACTGTAAATAGATATGTATGAGCTCTAGTCAAGCTTTGAAAGTTATACTACTTGACATCAACCTGCAAGAATGGTTTAGTAGCTAAGGGAGCTGTAACTTATGAGATAGAAATGGACTTTCCTCTTCGAAATGGAGATGAAGATACATCAACAGTGGAGATAAAGGCATACTATATATAAAGATATTTTATATATATATAAAGATATTTTATATATATAAAGATATTTTTTTATATGTTTATTTCCCAAGCCGATGTTATATATTCTTAAAACACCTTCTAAACCTTCTTTCATTATTAGTCTTTATTATTTCATACACTTAATTAGGTAAGTTTCACTGATTGAATAACATATTTTTAGGAATTTAAGAATTAAAAAAAAAAAAGAAGTAAGTCTGAACCTCAGAGATTCAGACAGCTAAATTTATATATACAAGGATCTATATAACAGTTAAGTGCCTAACCTCACCCTAGTCAAAAAGGGTCCATTCAGTGCAGTTAATGGATTATAGACATATTGACCATATCCTAGCACAGACATCTCTGTTTGGTGAACCGAATTTCTATGGAAAGTGAGTGTATCAATTAGGAGTGGTTTTCATTTGCCTAAACATTAGACATTTGCTGTCTTCTTTCATGTCCTGGAATATCTCACCAGGCCAGAAGGTGATGATGCATGCAGTGATCCAGATGATATTCTGTAGGGTTAAGTCAAACCTTGCCGGATTTTTGCAACATTTCAGGTGTCAAGAAGAGTCTAAAATGACAATATATCTTCATAACAGGGGGTTAGGTGTTTCAATCCCTGTTTGAACCCTATTTCTAGGTCTTAATTCAGCTGTACATGTTTACTAGTCTAGTGTCCTTCGAGTTGTCCTATGATGTCTCAATTGATATTCAGGTGCTGTTAAAGAAAAGTTTGAATCTCTTTAAGGTACAGCGTAATGGAGTAAAATCTACACAAAAGCACTGAGAAATGAGTCCTTGCTTATTTCTATAACTAGCTCAATATACATAGTAGAAGTTCAAAACCTAAAGATACAATGAACTAATTTAGTTTTGTTCATCCATGTAGCTGTTACTGACATTATTCTTCTGTAAGACTTTTGAACCAAATAGCCATTAGCGACTGGGGACGGACATGCATACAGGGATGTGTAGAAGGCTGATCTCTAGACAGAGATGCTGTACAGCAATGACCTGACCCCATGCAAGGTCAGAGTAAATGTGCTATTCTGCTACGTCAATGGTGCTGGTCTAAACTGGAGTGAAAAGAACAGGGTCTTGACTTCTGTACTTTCTGTGTGTTGTAGAATAGAAATATTAGGACAGAAATTGCTACCCACCTGCTATCTTTATCTGGTTACTAAATAATTATATGTCATTGAGTGGTATAATTCAGTTCTTGTGGTAACCCCACCCTAATTTCCCATTTGATGCCTGTGTAATATGTTTCAGACATGTTTCTAAACATCCTTAAACATCCTGGAGCATTTAATGTGGTTTTAAACACTTACATGTGGGCAACTAAACTGACACACTAAATATCCTCAATATTGCTAACGGGATATGCACTTCATAGTGTATGTTAACTTTTAGTGAAACTTACCCCCAAAATAAATTAGACGCTTTTGCTCATCAATAAAAGTATAAATTACAAATATAAAAGACAACTGTATACACACATTCTCAAATATTTTTCTGGTGGTAAGGAGCGTACACTACTTTTGGGATGCTTCCTGGCACCTTATGAAGCAAGATATAACTTAACATAAGATATAAGTCAAAGAGTGAACAACTCTGTTGTAATTCCTCTGCCTATATAAGCCACTCAGGAGGTCAGGGCTTTTGGAGATGAAAGGATGGGTTTTTGTCGGCAAGGAATGTCACTGAAATCATTCTTTTGTTTTAATCTTTTTAATATTCTGCAACCAGTTTTAGCGAATATGGAACTTAGGCCTCTTGTTTCATGTCTTATTATGAAGGCAGGTGTTTGTTGCGACAAGGTGAAAAATAACAAGTTGGAGTACAGACCAAAGTACTTTAACGAGTTTCAAACACAGTCAGAAGTTAATGTAATTGAGTAACTTCAGATAACGTAAAATGATCTTTAATTCATTCTTCAAAAGTATAATATTTTCTTTGTTTACACTTTTTTTTCTTTTCTATGTTTTTAAACACAAATAGTAAAGGGTAACAATGACAATGGACAGTAGAGAAAACTAAAAATATAGTTAAACTAATATTTTAGCTTCTAGTATTATTATGTAATGAAAATACACTTCAATGAAACAGAAGAGCTGAAGTTTGAAACAATGTCTGTAAGTTTGTTAGTATAAAAATACATCGGTTAATACTGGAAACAATTGAAGGGGCAAATACATTATTGAGAATGAAATTCTTTAAGTGATACTAAGCAAACATATACATAGTAAAAGACTATTCATTTTTTAGAATAATAAAACAGAGAGTAGCCTGAGTTTGAAGTGACCCAGAAGAATTGAGTCCAACTCCTTACTCCATATAGGGTAGCCTAAAAGTTAATCTGTATATCTAAGAGCACTGGTCAGTTGCTTCTAGAACATCAAGGGTTTCAGCCATGACAACTTCCCTGAGGAGCTTCTTCCAGAATTTGTCCACACCCTCAGCAAAGAACATTTTCCAAATATCCAATGTGATCTTTCCCTGACACAGCTTTAAGCTGCTTCCTTGTTGCCACCTTCAGAGAAGAGATCATCATCTCCCTTTCTGCTTCTCCCCATGACAAAGCTGTAGACAGCCATAAGGTCACCCCCAAATTCTTTAAGCTGAACAAACCTCATATCCTTAGCTGCTCCTCATAAGTCATGCCCTCTTCAATAGTTCAGTTACCTTCCTTTGGAAAGATTCTAATATTTTTGTATCTTTCCCATATTATGAAGCCCCAAACTGCACAGAATACACAAGCGAGGTTGCACAAATGCTACGTATGAGTGGAGCAAAAATTTTTTTCAACGACTCTGTGCTTGATGGACCCCATGATAGGGTTTGCCCCTTTGGCTACCAGGGCATATTGTTGACTTGTGTTGAGTTTATTATCAACCATTTCCCCTAGATTGTTTCTGCAGAGCTACATTTATGTCCCCTACTCCATACATACATCAGGATTACTCTGTCCCAGTTGCAGAATCCAGAACTTGTTCTGGTTAAATTTTCTATGATTTGCAAATGCAGAGCATTCTAGTCTATGAAGATTTCTCTGTAAGGCCTTTCTGCCTTCAAGGGCGTCAATGACTTCTTAATCAAGTGTCAATGACTTCTTAATCAAGTATCATTGACAGTCTTACCTAGTGTTCACTCAACACCTGAGTCTAGGTCATTGATAAAACTATTAAAGAAAAGTGGTCCTAAAACTGAGCCCTAGGGAACACCACTTGTCATTGACTGCCAGCCAGATGCTACCTCATTTACTACAACGCTTTGAACGCAATGTTCAACCAATTGTTCAAGTTCTTTTAGGAATATCATATCTCTTCAGAAGTTAATTGTGTCATCCTAACATTATTGATAAACTGACTTGTATTGATTCTCAGAAACATCTGAAAATCAAAGGAGCTTCCCAAAATATCTAATTTTTTTGTATGGTTGCGTACTTTTCTAGTAATACAGCTTATCAGATATAGCGTTCGGTATAGAGAAAATAAGAGATTTCTAATGCCTTGTTCATTACTCTTTTTACTGCAGAAGGAAAGTGAGAAACTGTATTAGGAAGAAGTTTAGAATTGATTTATTTTCTTATGCTCTTTCCTTTATGTTAAATTGTCTGACTACAAATGGACTACTGATAATATCCATTTTGGTTTTCTAGACTCACTCATTGTCTTTTGAGGAGTAACGTGGGAAGAAGGAGTGAAAGGAGAAGAGAGACAATTGACTAGCTGAGAATCAGTTGAAATATTTTGAATAACAATAGAATATTGATATAAATAATTTGAAAAATGAATGCATGTCATGTTTTTGTGAGGCATAGCGGGGCTTTTCAAGAACATATATATGCCTGCACTTCAAAAGTTATAACTTTCAGTGTTAAACACTTAAGTTGCAGAAACTGACCATCAGTCTCTCCAAAGAGGAATTTAAACATTTTTTTTGTCCTCCAGTCAGACAAAAAGTCTTAGAGTGGGAAGTGTTTCTTCTCTTTTTTCTGACCATGACATGAAGTACATGACATGGAATTGAAGACAGAACATGATTCCAGACTATTAGTTAATGTGTATGATAGGTATAAACATTGATCCTGCCATGTTTTAGTTATCCAAGTATTCCTTTCCCCTTCTCAAGGAAGACAGTGAAAAATTATATGCTCGAAGACTACTATAGTTTCAATATATATTTCTTACATTTGTTGAAAAAAAATAGAAGGAATAGACTATAGACCTCTGTTATTTTTGATTACTCTTCTGTTAACTTCGTTTGTCTCTACTTTGTATGAGGATGTCAGAAAATTTAATTTGAAGTTTCATAAACAGCTTGGGCACTATCAGTGCTCCCTGCAAGCTGAAATAAACATATTACACAGCATAATTGACTTAAAATAAATTAAACACAATTGGATTTGCCTTATTGAGTTTACACTAAGTAGTTAAATTTACCTAAATCCTTGTAATTGCAATATGGCACATGTTGAAGGACAGAAAATAAATCTGCTTCACATATTCCACTGTCTTAGTTTAGCCCTCATCCAACAGCTAAACACTACGCAGATGATCTCTCACTTCTCTCTGATGGTAAGGAGAATTGGAAAAAGAAAGGAAAGCTCATGGGTTGAAACAAAAACAGTTTAAGTAGAACAATAAAAGAAGAGCAAATAATAATGATAATGACATTGATGATAATAGTAACAATAACAATATATCAACAACAATAATAAAAATATAGAGAATGATACTTAGTCTGTCCCAAGTAGTGGTTGTGGAACATGTGCTCCAAGCAGTGACCATCAGGTGGTGGACACAGGGAACACAGCAGTTTCAGTGGGTGCAGAGGTCACAGTGAGCACTGGTGTCACTGAAAATGGGAAACTGAATTTGCAACACTGGCAATCAGACATCAGGAACAGGAGCACTGGAAGTAAGCAGGACACCAAGAGATGGCAGAAACCCAGAAAAGAGGGTTGTCTTCCGCAAAAGTTTTGCTTATGAAAGGAGCATGACGTTCATATTATGGAATACTATGCTCAGCTGTCCTGGCTCCATTCGTCCTGGTTTTATACATCTACTAACTTGCTAAAAAAATGAGAAACTGAAAAAGTCTTTAATTTCCCAGCAACAAGCAAAACCATCAGTATTTTTCGGCATTCTTCTCATACTAAAATCTACAAAAACAACAGCTACTGAGAAGAAAATTAATTCTACCTCAACGAAGGATTACATAGCAACCAACTAAAACAACATGTGTTATCAACATCATTCTCACTCCGAATCAAAACCAAGGCAGCTACTAACAAGAAAAACAATTCTATTCCAGGAAAAGAGAGGACAGCCATTTATTTTAGATTTTGAACATCGTTTTTTATATTTTAATCTGTTCATTTGAACTATTTCATTTTTTTAACACAGTTGACTACATGCAGTTGAAGTAAATTCATGAAATCCCTCCCAAAGAAATGCATAAGCAAAAATCCTTCTGTAAATAGGCTGTTTGATACTGAAATTAAATAAAGCAATCAAATAGCCTTACTCAGTCAGGTAGTAGGATGTTTGTAATTGAAATAAAAAACAGATGCACATAAAAAGTAATGCTGATTATCAACTGGCTAATTAAAGTGTATTTGTTCATAGATTACACTGCGTTCAGGAATATATCTCAAACAGAATCATCATGGTCCAATAATTAGAATTTGATATTTCTGTTCCTCAGTTGTTGACTAAAACCTTGTATTTGTACAAAGGAGTTTCTTATTAAATGTTGAACACACAAAAGATATAAGATTTCTTCTTATAGATTTTATATTATGAATTTTAAATGAAATCAGCAGTTATACTAAACTGAATTAATGTAAAATTTAATCCTTATCTATCCTCAATCTTAATATCTCAAAATGTATTCAGATAATTTGGAATGGTTTGTGTTCTACTCTATGTTTCTGTTTCCTTTTTTTTTCGTTATGCTGTTTGTTTCAGTTTCTTTATTTTTGTATGTACCTTTGGTTTTGTGACTTTTTCTTAACTTAGAAGTCCTA
Organism: Geococcyx californianus; assembly: GCA_013389885.1. NCBI lineage: Eukaryota > Metazoa > Chordata > Aves > Cuculiformes > Neomorphidae > Geococcyx > Geococcyx californianus. The sequence continues at coordinate 15,643 of VWPV01021525.1, forward strand.
TTTTCATTATCTTCTGAAAGCAGGAAAAATCTAGCTACTTCTGACCCTCTTATTCTTTTAGATACTAATTCCATAGTTGAGCTTTAATTGTCATTGCAAAAAAATATAATAAAATCAGCATTTTCAATTTAAGATCTTAAGAGCATGGGTTGTTTTAAAAGCTTTAATGGGAAACTATAGCATTTGGGACAGCCAAAATATTTCCCAAACTTGCAACATCACCTGGAAACAAACAGTAAATTAAGTACACTGAATTCTAAAATATCATGCAATTTATACAGCCTTTCTAGCTGAAAAGGTTCACTTGAGTGAATTGTGTAATGATTCACTTAAAGTTTTAGTTATTACTTATGCTTGGATTGCATTCTTTTGATTGCCTACGTTTGAGATCTAACCTTTAGTATACTGGTTTTAAGCATTTAGTATTTATTGAGCTGGAAATATTGAGAAAATTGATTTATTATAAATGAACAACTTTTCTTCTGTCTCAATTAAATGTTTTTGGATTAGCCACTGTTTTTCCAACAACTGGATAATTATCTTGCTCAGAGCCTAACTACTGTACTACAAAACTACTATTGCTAATCAGCACCTTCATTTAAAACTTATTAGGAGGTTTTCCCTAGGCTTGAACAACTTGAATGAGTTGCTTTCCCTGATATGTATTTGTTGTTGGTTGTTGGTATTCAAACAAAGCTTTTAGGAAACTAAAACTAAGAATAGTAGAGACAATTAGCTATCTCTGTTTTTTTCTTGAGAAAATATTCTTGTTTACTGAAATACCTAAATTGAAGTTGAAAATATATCTCAGGGAATGTTTGAAGAATGAGATTTAGGTAGAGATGTTAAATGTTGGATCTATGTTCTATACAGTAAGAACCTGATATATTGTATTCAAAAATCTAAAATCTAACTTTTCCAAGCCAAAATATCTAAGTTGTACTTAAAAATGCAAAACTATATTTTTTTTCTTGCTGCCAACAGCACCAAGACTTAAAAAATAATTGTCAATAAGCCTGTCTTGTGGAAGGAGAGTACTACTGTGCAGTTGAAAGAAAGAAGACCAACTTTACCTCTTGCTGGCAAGTGAAAATTAACACTATTCATCTCAAGCCATTTAAAAAGAAAGAATTGGAAAAATAGAATATAGAATATACTGTGATGCTCCAGAGGAATTCTTGAATCATGTTCGAGGAGACTTGTACACCAGTGGGAATTGTGACAGCCTTACCTCAGCCATATTCTCTCCTTCTCATTTAAAGTAAGACCCCAGTGCAAAATATCCCAGTAATTTAGAATTACTTTAGTCATCGCCAGCTACAAAGAACAGGCAGATGAAGGCAAGACCCTTTCTTTGCATTGCAAAAATGTAGTCACAACTTATCAGTAATATTAATGTTATTATAATGCAGTTATTTGGTGGAGGGTCATGGAGACACAATCACAGACAGGGGCAAGCAGGAATATGGAGGCTGAAAAACTGTTTACACCTCTGCTCCACTGGCAGACAAGCTTGCTTGTATAGAGAGGATATATCGCAAAAAATTGTGTGTGGATATTGCTGAAGACCACTCTGAAAACACAACGTAACAATCCCTCTCTTCAGATGAAAGCTTGATTATAATGAGACAAAGGTAGTTACAAGCATTAAAACCACTCTAAAATTAGCTAATAAACTTTTCTGGCATAGTGCGTGTATTTAATCATGTTACACAATGCTTAATCTTTACCTAAAAAAACAACAACAACAACTCTGTTTTGAAGTAGTTGTATGTCAAACTAAATAGTTTAATAAGAACATAAGTTTCATAAGAACAAACACATTTGTCTATCCATTTCCCCAAAGAGAAATTTCCTCTTACTTATTTTATTTATTTTATTTTGCTGTCATTAGAGTCACATATTATGAAAAGCAGTTTCTGGGTTTTTTTAAAAAACAATCACCACAGGGCCCTATATGAACATCTGCAAATTATCAAGAAATCGAAGAGCCATTTTCATTGTTTTCATTATCAGTAGCCCACTTGGTGCATACCCCTGAATCATACCAGAAACAAATAGCTTTGTGCTCTCCTCTCCCTCCACAAACTTAAATACACACTCTTGAAGTGTCATGCAAATAAACATTGCAAAATATTTTTATTTAGAAACCTTTAGGAATCTAAGCCTAATATCTATTGAAGTGAATAAATCCAGGATCTAAAAATTTTAAGTATCAGAAGCTTAACTGTACTTTTAAGTTCTAACTCTTGCTGTTACCCTTGTGTTAAAGGCTACAGGTCCATAATTATTGTTGCTCTATTTCTGTTATGAATTCACAAAGGTTATGAATTGGCTAACATCTCATAGTCCTGCTGCTATATTAATTATTCTTAAGTTCTTTTTTAAAGAAAAACATATTACTATTAAAGATCTATGATGATTTATTATAACAGTGAATGAAAACTGAAATAGAAGTTTCTAGGACTGACGATATTAATTATAAGCCATTATTAAAATTATATCTGGAATTATTTTCACAGAAGGCTATTCGACTATTCACCATACCTTTAAATACTCAGTACTGATAATACAGGCAGATGTAATATTTTTTAGCCCTTTTAGTTTGCAGTGCTACATTATGATGAATTTGAAATAATCTTTTACAAAGAGATATTCTGCTATCAGAATAAAAAAAAAAGAAGTAAACACATGGACACGCTGATAGTGATTTCCCACAGCCTGATCCTTTATGGATGAACAAGTTTTGTTTCAGATTGATTACTCTGTCATTCACTGGAGCCTATCTTGTCTGCTGCTGTTACACGTGGTCTTTGACATTAACAATAAGATTAGCACCAGCTCTGACTGTCACAACATCAGCTAGAGCCTAGAAAGATATCAGAGAGCTTACTATGGTACAATTAAATGTAAAGACAGACGTTTACGTCTGTGCCTCCAGGCAATGACTCTCCACCTAGAGGAACACTAGCCTTGTTTTGTTGATCCCAGTGTAAATCCTTGAGATATGCGTATACATTTCATCATTGACCTTATTATGTGATAATCTGCTATAATTAAAATGTATTAAATGCATATTTTCTGTTAATGTAACTGTTGTATTTCAATTTATCTGTTTTGTAGTCCTCTCTTCTTATAATTCATACAAATAAAAATTATGCAGAGAATTTAACAATTGAAATTTTTCATTTACTTTGGTGAGACTGTAAATAATTTAAGTTTCTTCCAAAGCTTATACAGATTTCTCCTTTAAGAAAGCAAAGCAAGAATACATGCATGTAGTAAAGGTACAGGACAGAAGTGGATGCTTCCTTAGGTGTCTTTAGAAAGTGATTGGATGTTGAAAATTAAATAACTATGAAAACTGGCTCTCAACCAAAGAGTACAGTTGAAAATCAAACTGTTAAAATAATTTGTGCTGAATGCTATAGTCTGACAATTTGTTTCATTATAGCTCCTATTACAGACATTTCAAAATCTGATTTTCAAAATACTATACATTGACATTTGGCATATGGAGGATTTAAGCTTTATCCAATGAGAAGGAATCAGATAAAATATTGCTCTTTAAATATTCTAACATTCTTGTTTATGGCTGAGATTAGAAACAACTATATGAATGACTTACATTTCAGAGTTCAGCTTCATATATTTGCGTTTCTAGACCTTTTAGGATAAAATTATTCGTCTTTTCAAAGACTCTCAAGTTCTAATCTACTATGAAAAAATCCCATTAAAATAAAAATTTTTAATACTAATAAACATACAAAGACAAAAAAATAATTAAGTATGTCACATTATAGGCACATAAGTAGACCATGGTTTCTTTCTCTCTCAAAGTGAGGTTTTTAGTGATCCCTGTGTGCTGTCTTTCAAGTTTCTGCTGCTAAAAATTATTTCTCAAGCACCACTTACAAACTTAATGTTATCTGATACCTCATTGTCTAAAGAGATATACCTGACTCAGAAAAGTGGTCTCTCATGACATGAAAAAATTGTATTTTTTAAATATTTTATTTTGCCAACTTTCCTTTTATTTTGGTTTACAAATGTCCAAACCCAAAACAACACTACCCCATCTCTGTATCTTGAAATGACAAATTTCAAACCTGAAAACGTACAAATTTTGTAATCTAAAGATTAAGAAAAGCTCTTTAAATCCTCAGAAAGATATATCTTGTACAGAAGGTTAGAAACAAAGCATAAGTCTTCGAAGTTTAAATACTGAAGGTTGAGGTTAGCTTGAATAAAGAAGAAAACATTATAATCCTATCCTTGAAAATATAAAAAGATTCAGAAAAATTCAGGAAGCATCTTTAATCTTCAAATAAATTACCACTAGTGACATTTCTGAATAAAAATCTGATTTTTTTTCCCCTAAGTACCTTCTCTGGAAGATTTTTTCCCCTTCATCCTAAAGAGCTTTTAGTCATTCAGAAATTCTACCTGTTATTATGCTTACCTTATATCTTGCTGTTATATCTGTCTCTACTTTTCCTGTTTCTTGAATAAAAATATACAGACCTACTCAGATATCTTTTCAAAATAAGATAAAACAAAATAAATAAAACAGAAGAAGATAGTAACATAGGCAAAGCTACACAAAGTGAGGTGTCTTCCCAGCTCTTTCAAGTCAAAGTTTAGAGTTGTCCAGAAATATTTCTTTTAAACAGGTTAAAATGTTTTTCTCATTAATAAGAAAACTGTTATGATTTGGCTACAAAATGAACCCTTGAACTTGACTCAGTGTGATGTGTTGAGAAATTGGAATAGTTACATATTACTGAGAATCTTTCTGAAAACTACAGGTTTTCAAATCCCACAAGTGGTACTTCATTTGCAATCTGATATCCTCTAATTATGGTATATCTTGTCTTAAGAAACTTAACCTTCCTGAGGCATAGAAACTATCTATGGAAGGTAAAAATGAAGCATGAAAAAAATCAATACTTCATTATTTTTTTTTCAAAACAAACAAAAAGAGTGAAACTATAGTGCTTTACAAGAAACAAGAAACTGATGGAAAGCTTTTAACTGAAAATATTCAGCTTCATTTTGTTTGTTTCCTGGTTACGGATACCTAAATAACTTCTTATCTTACAGGCTACAGCAAATGCATGTGCCACCTGCATGATATAATCATGCCTAGTTCTTATCATTATTCATTGTAACACAATAGCTGCCGCAACCTAAATGGCTGAGAACTAATGCATCACTATAGTGTGATAGAATGTATTATAAAAAATATATAAATTCATAGAGGAGACCAAGACTAAGACACTGTATCTCTGACTTTAAGAGTCAAAAATCTGTTAACTTTGCCCTAAAGGAAAATAATTTTATAGTGTTTAAAAAGTTGAATGTTTCCCAGAAAACTTTGGGAAAGGTAGTTCTTTACCACTCCTTAGTACGTGTTGTCACTCCACAAATATAATTATGGTACATTTACCTCCTTCTCATCATTCTCCAGAATTTTCTGTTGCTGACTGCACAATGAAAGGCTGCCAGCCTCCTAACTCCTTACCCAAAGATAGCCATTTCTGTTTGGTAGCAAAACTTGTCATAGTTGTTAATTTCTATGCTGAGCAGATAGTTACCAGTATGTTTTAGACATGGCAATGAAGCCACTCTGTTGGGAAATTCAGAACTGTGATACTTCGAGCTTTTTCCCTATGTACACTGGTTTTGACTGGAATACAGCTTAATTTCTTCTTAGTAGCTCCTATGGTGATGTGTTTTGGGGTTGTGATGAAAATAGTGTTGATAATGCGGAGATGGCTTTAGTCATTGTTGAATGGTGTTTACACAGTGTCAAAGCCGCCTCTGTTCCTCACGCTGCCCTGCTAGTCAGTATGATGGAGGTGCACAAGAAGTTGGGACAATGCACAGCTAGGACAGCTCATCCCAACAGACCAAAGAGATATCTCATCCTATATCTCATACTCATGCTCAACTATAAAAGCTTGGGGAAAGAAGGAGGAAGGGGAAACATTTGGAATTATAGCATTTGTATTCCCAAGTAACCATTATACATAATGAAGCTCTGCTTTCCTGGAAACAGCTGAACAGCGGCCTGAAAATGAGAAGGAGTAATAGAATTTCTGGATTTGTTTGATTGCACTTGCAGCTTCTGGTTTACCTATTAAATTGTCTTTATCTCAACCCATGTGTTTCCTCTCACTTTTATCATCCCAGTTCTCTTTACCATCCCACTGTGGGAGATAAAAGTGAGTGTCTATATGGGGCTGAGCTATGTCCTGGGGTCCAACTACAGCATGGTTTTTCAGCTTAAGGATAAGACGAATGTTTAAACATTGAGGTCAGTCATCTTGGAAGCAGTTCCATGCCCAGAAAATGATAGATTCTTAGAGAAGACAATAATAAAAATAAAACAGGAAAAGGGTATATGAGTCACACCTTTGAGTGTCCACACTTGTGAGATGCAAGATCCCTAGGGAAACTTTGAAAATCTTAGAAGAGGGTATACAGGAGGATATGCTTCTAATACCTGTCAGAAGACCCAGAGCAACTCTTCATGGTTGCTCTAACCACAAACCTAGCAACACCTTGATCAGGAGGTTTCATTAGATAATGTCCAGAGGTCTTTCTAGCCTAAATTATTTGGTTATTTTGAGATCCGATGAGTATTACAACAATTGCTCCAAACATGCTTTGTGATTAATAAAAGATTTCTGAAGTGGAGTGAAAAAATAGAGGTAATGTTAGAAAGGAACTGTCCTTCTCTACTTCAGATATTCATGGAGTGTCAGCTAAGGCATCATGGTCATCCTTAGCGCATTCTATAGTTCACAAAGACTCACAGGAATTTGAAAATGATTTATCTCCATACTGAAAAAAGAAGCCACATATGACAATGAATTCCTACCTTGAAAGTTCAGCTTGGTGGTGAAATTAAAGTGACTTGAAGATTGCAAGACTGCTGTGTCACCAATCTCAAAATGGGAGTGCTACAGAGAAGAATATATTGAGACAAAATAGATTCCATCAATACCTATCTTTCCATCTCTACCATAACAACACTGCGGGGAAAAAAATATTAGTAGTATTAAACATATCTACAACACATGAATAAATATAAATCAGAAATTATTCACTCCAGTGGAATTTATACACTGTGAGCACGATTGTAGATACTGAACATCCATCGTTTATATTTTTTAGTCTTAAATGTGCAATATACGTGGTAATCTACACTTCTAATGTACCATAGATAATATCGCACCTCAATTAGCAAAGCACCACAGTCATGCAGTGTTAAATGTCAAGTCAAAATTCTGTATTAGTATTTTGAAATATTAAATATTAAATATTCTATGTAGGATTTTATTCACTGATTACTTAAATAAACAGGATTCTGTATGATGAATGGATGGACAAGAAATTGAGGAGAGAAGAAAGATATCGTGCAAAGTATTTAGATTTTTTTTTTCTAAATTCATAATGGCTCGTGCTACCTCTGGGGGGAAAAAAAAAAATCAATGTTAAAATTTGATCCTAAGAGTCAAGTTTTCAAAAATAGCTTGTGGAGTGTGGCTATATGACATTGTAAGTACATCTATAAAATTGATCAAGACTAAATGTGAGCAGGAAATATTAGTATTGAGTTTGTGAATGTGAAAGGTTGAATAACATTCCCATACTCCAATGAATTTGAAAAATATTCTAAAAAAATAATAAAAGATTAGGCAAGTTCATGGTTTCAGCTTTCCCCACGCTTAAGCCAGATCTGGCAGAAATTTAAATAAACTGGAAAAAGCATCTGTGGAAAAAGAAGTGCAAGATTCTCAGGTCCAGATGGAGATGATTTTGACTATGTGAGTGTATAATCTTTTATATTTTTAATTAATGCTGGTAAAAAATATACAAAGGGAAAACTAATGAAAACTCAACCTTGCATTAAGACTTACAATACAATTATTGTTTGCATGGTGATGTCATTATCTAAAAGGCCAGTCATGGTCTTTGTGGGGTTTAGTTCTTTTAAAACATGGAAAAAGAAAGAAGTCCTTTTCTCAAAGACTGTGCTATCTAAATGAAGAAGAACATGAGCTTGTAGACAGATGATACAACACCAATAAAATACAATCATTAATAGTTTCTTCAATGGTTTCTTCAGCAATCTTCTTTTCCATTTTCACTGGCTGTCAACTTCCATAGCAACAACAGCAGAGAGTTCCAAGGAAAGTTGGAAAGAACTTTGTTGTGATGGGCATGTGATTCCTCTTATTTAAATAATGAACACATTCCTTGCATGTTGAGCACTAAGATTCATCTTTACTACACTTTAGAACCACATAGTTGCCATAATATTCACTGATAGATGCCTAAAAAATTCAGACTTTCAAAAGCTTTGTAGTCACTTATCTTTATTTGGAATCTAAATACACTTAACTTTCCATCAAAATAACTTTCCAAAGCAACTTGGCTATCCATTAGCAACGTTCTATTCTTGCCTTAACTACCTGTTCATAAAAGTAAGAAAAGAATATTTACAGAGGTTTGACATCATGATTTTTCTAAATGCAGAGGAAAGTGCCTTTTATTAAATCCTAGAACTGCTTGTGCGCATTTACCTGTGCTTTCTCCCTTTCAGAGTCTGGTGTTTAATAATGCCAGAGGAGGACTTGACACAATAGCAGTCATGAAGACTTTATATAATCTGTTTATACAGATAGATTCTATCGTCCTGGCCGTTCTCTATGTTACTTCATACTATTTACAGGTACAAGGCCTTTCCAATGAACTAGAATTTTGGTAGTATAATTATACATTACAGAAGATCAAGGCCTGTTATGTGGAAGTGCATCAAAATAAGTACATATGTTTCTCTCTATCCTCTGTTTGGCAAGAGTCCTTAAAGAATTCTAGTAGACATAAAATACCTTTAAAAAGTCATTACTTGTTTCTCCCTGATGTATTAGGTTTGTCTAGGTGGTTTATGGCTTATCCATTAATGAATTTTTTGTTTTGTTTTGGTTTAGAACATTTTCTTCTAGCACCAAGACAAAGCATATCACACAATAATTTCTTGGATCATCTTTAGCACCTCTTTAAAAAGAAGTACAATGTTGTCAGCTCTCTTGCTCTCAGGTTTAATAGCTATTTAATGATGAAAGATCTAATCCTGAATCCTTTGTTGCTAGTTGAAAACTCATTAAATTTGGAGGAAGAACAATACAAGTTTAATTGCATAGTTTTCCTACTAGCACTGTTAAGTTCTTCTTTGATTTCATTTGGATTATTGGATAAATGCCATAGGTGATTGGTGACATATTTGTACTTCATTTCTCACATTGCAACATCTCCTTTTATTATCTATTTGCACTTAGTTTAAAGTCCTGTAGTCTCATGTTTTCAGCACTACTTGAATTAATTTGTGTGGGCTCGCTTCTACCATCTTCAGTTACAGATGGATGATAGTTCTTGCACAACAGAGACCCTCTGTCATAAAGGAAGAAAAACACCCAACCTATCAACCATACCAATAACAAACATAACAATAAAATTTGTCCCACATCATAATTTAGTTGAATTCCCAGAGAATTCAGATCTATTGGATTTCAAAACGTAGGAATTTGTATTGGAGTGTATTTCAAGAGCTGAAATGAATCTGCTTACCACATGACATATCTCAAATATGAGTCACTTGGTACTGTTTAAGTTGATACTCATAAATACATGAACTCCAGACAATAATCTGGGCTTCCAAAGTCATGCAGAAAAGATTCCTGTGTTCATAGAGCACAGTACTTAATCTAAATCTCCTTTGTGCTTCGTGTAATGTCTTTTCTATCATTTAGTTTTGTTATTCTGTCCTTATATGGTCACTTTTTGCATTTTTTGTTTTCCTTTTCAATTTCCTAAATAGTATGTAGGCTGTACTACAGCCCACAGTATTACCACATCACTGCAACATGAAACTGAGGATGTATATTACTTTTGTGGGATAGGAAATTGTAAGGAACTTTAGGCAGTTGGCAGATAGAAGTGAACTGCCACCTGAATAGAAGCTAGGCTTTCCTTTGAAGTCAACGAGGTGGTGCATCTCAAAAGAAAACTTCAAATTGAATCAGAATTTATACAATGTGGTCAACTAAAAAGCATTCCTGGTAGTGGCATGGAAACATGTGACTTGAAAATGTAGAAATAGCCATTGCCTAGGGGCTAGATAACTCTTATGTCAGCAGATGTTAAAATTTGGGTTGATTAGAAATGTTCTATATACAAATCTGTGAAAGTAAAAAAAGTATAGATGATTGATTTTAAAGAGAACTTCTGAAGTGATGCATTTGAGAGAATTAGTTGCTGAGAGCAAAGCTGGATAGAGACAATCAGTGTTATGTCACTTGAAGGAAATAAAGATGATATTGTGTTTGGTATTGGATCATAAGGTCGTGTTGGAAATCCTGTAAACACAGCCACCCTAGAGCCTTCCAGAACTTGTTCAGCTGCACCTGCAAGGAATTCTCTATTTAAATATAATTTTCACATTTGTCTATTCAAAATCTATTGAGATAATCACTTGAACATAAGCAACAACAACAACAATAATAATAACAATAATAATAATAAAAATAATAGCCACTAAGTAGAATTGTTCACATCTGACCAAATAAGCATCGATTCTTTACAAGACTAAATGAAAATTTTTAGGTAGTAAAGAAGCAATCTCCTGCAATAATGAAAGAGAAATAAAGCAGAAAGCTCAAAGAGTTACTTAAACCAGATTCTATCAAGGTTACTGTATTTTTTAATGTATTTTATGGATGCTTAAGAATAATGTGGACATTTCATCTTATTGATATGATGTGGATAGACAGATAATTTAGTTAATTCTGTGTGCTCCTTTTGCATTAAAACTGGACACTGTGGAAACTGTGATGACTTAAATGAAAATAGTTACTTTCGAATTAAAGAACTTGAATTAAATCCTCAGAGATATAGGTACATTCTAAAGTCCATCACAGATTTCCTTTACAATCCTTAATAGTACACAGAGGCTAATACTATGTAGTCCTTGGAATTACAGAATCGTAGAGTCGCTTGGTTGGAAAACAAATTTGAGATCATCAAATCCAACCGCATCTGTTCACTACTAAACCCTATCCCTAAGCATTTCATCTACCCATCTTTTAAATACCTCCAGACAGTGTTTTAGAAGTTTGTACTTGCATCAAAGATGCAAGCTTATTTTTTTCAGGTTTTGTGCATGTTTAAATAAGGAGATTTGCTTTATTCCCAAAGATGTTGAATTACAGTGGTATCTTGGCCTGCATCAGGAACAGTGTGACCAGCAGGACTAGAGAGGTCATCATCCCCTTATACTTGGCACTGGTCAGGCCGCACCTTGAGTGCTGTGTCCAGTTCTGGGCCCCTCAGTTTAGGAAGGATGTTGAGATGTTAGAGGGTGTTCAGAGGAGAGCAACGAGGATGGTGAGGGGGCTGGAGCACAAGCCCTATGAGGAGCGACTGAGGGAGCTGGGGTTGTTTAGCCTGGAGAAGAGGAGGCTCAGGGGAGACCTTATTGCCCTCTACAACTGCCTGAAGGGAGGCTGTAGTGAGGCAGGAGTGGGGCTCTTCTCTCAGGTGACCGGTGACAGAACGAGAGGACACGGTCTCAAGCTTCGCCAGGGGAGGTTTAGGCTTGACATTAGGAAGAAGTTCTTCACTGAGAGGGTAATTGTTCACTGGAATGCTCTGCCTAGGGAGGTGGTGGAGTCACCGTCCCTGGAGGTGTTCAAAGAGAATTTGGATGAAGCACTTAGTGCCATGGTGTAACTGACAAGTAGGAGTAGGTGTAGGTAGTAGGTGTAGGTGTTGGGCCATAGGTTGGACTCGATGATCTCAAAGGTCTCTTCCAACCTTACAATACTGTGATACTGTGATACAAAGGCTGCAAGTGGATGCAACTAATGCATGCAGCTTACTGAAAACAACCTTGCGATTAATGTTAAGGAAGTTAAGGAAAAATAGATGTAATTGCCTTGTATATTTGTAAAGGAAGATGAGAGAGTGTTAGAGAAAGCATGAAGGCACGAAGTAATCTTAACACTGTATATAAGTTAAAAGATAAAAAATGTGATCAGCACAAAGGATGATATGTAAAAAACAAACTAAATGCCAGTGACAATTCTCTTTCACCTCTATTCAATAATTAAATATTAATTTATGATACAATAGCATTAATTCATTGGGAAAAAAATAAAAAAAAATTCTGTCCTCCATACACATATTTTTATTCTGTCAGTTTGGTTTCTGGGGCTATAGCTCTAACCAAACTTGAAACCAAAACAACTATTTCTGAAAAATTTCTAAAATGCATAGCTCTATACATGAACTGTATGTTTTGTGACATTTTGCACTAATCCAATCAAAAGAAACATAAACCCCCCACTTTGAACTGAGAGTAGGTTAATATATTTTTGAAATTTTGCAACTATTTCCCCAGTACTTTCTGAGTGAGGATGAGAAGTGGATGAAAAGCTCAAATGAACTTGATAACATGTTTTTGCTGGTTTTACGCCTACTGGAGAATTATTTATCCACTTACAAACAATAAAATAAAATTGGCTTCTTTAGCCATTCTCTGCCAGACATCTTTAATTTCAACTTCATCTAATTTGCATACATTATTTTTATCTTTTATACACAGCAGCCAGGCAACCGCACTGTGCAAGTAATTTTCAAAGCCCTTTATTACATTATAGTTTAATTTCTTATTTACTATGCTTGCTAAATTATATTTTTGAACAAAACTGGCAGCTACCCTCTCAATTGACTGGAATGTTGTATTTTTAATGATTGGAGCTGAAAACAGCTAGAGGCTGTTGTTTTAAACATAACCTTACCTTTTTTTGTGTGATAAATAAATGGCTATGCTGACTGGTAACTGAGTAAGATCGAAGACGGTAGGTAATAACAAGATGCTGACATGAACATCCTGAAGATATAGTCAAGAAAGCCAAGTTAGAGTCCTTTTATCTCAAGAATATTCTTCAGGAAAAAGAAGATTCAGAATATTTATTTAGGGAATTGCTCTGTACTGACAGCTGAGAGAATATGGAATAGTCAAACTGATTCCAGTTTGTGAGGGGAAATGACAACGCAGTACTCCAAAATGTTTATCATGTAGGCAAATTGCACAAAGGTATATTCTTTCTTCTTAATGTGTTATTATTATTGTATAATTTGATTAAAACATTCTGGACTATTCAAGGAACATAGTTTGGGGAAGATCTCAGCGTTTCTCGTGAAACATGAAGTTAAGAATTTTGGAGGGCATTTCACATCAGTGTGTCTCAATTTATCTGAGTGACGAGCAAATGGTAGATGGGTGCAAGGGTGCATCTTGATTCTCTGTAATTGTTACATCCCACAATCAAGGAAAAAATTCTGTCTTGCTGCCCTCATGTTTAACTATAAATATAAACAAAAAAATTATTTTGATGATTCATTCCTCAGAGAGTTTGTTTACCTTTAAGCTACTGGATTTTAGACCTTGCTGATGATTTGTTTGTTAATATAATTGTTAAAGCTGCAGAAGGTTCTGGAATTACTGAGGCCCCTCCACCAGACATACATATAGAAGGAAGATTGTCTTACTGAAAGCTACTAAAACTGAAGCAATTCTAAGTATTTGTTTAGATCCTTATATTGTTTGATGTTTTTATGAAGTACTTATTTTGGTAGGTAATTTTATTAAGCAAAATACACTTACCTTTATTCTAATATTTCCAATATCCTCCTCACCTTCATAGGTAGTGTCTAGCTAATGCAAATATAACAGATTAATCTTAAAAGCTTTCTCAAAAGCAAGTTCCTGTATTCCTGCAAATCATGATTACAGTCGTATTTCATAGTCAGTGTTGCAACACACAACTATGTTTCTGGACTGGGCTGCTGCTGAAATAACTGTCTTCACTTCGCATATTTTGTATTTAATGCATTTTATGAATTCCAATGATAACGACTTCTGATGATGGTAGAAATTCTTAAGTATTTAACTTACTAAATGGATCCAAATAGAATTTAAAGTAAGCAATGTGATGACTAACCTCACCTAGATGTAGACATCAATACTGAAATCATCTACATCTGAGCTGACCATTCTAGATTCACATGATAGTTTATGTGGACAAATAAGCACTTTTTGAGTGTGATAATTCTGATCTATTTTATGCCTACTTCAGAATAAAATAAATTTCTCTCTAGAAAGTGCCTAGTCCTTTCTATTTGTTTTATAAGCAATTTAGAGTGACTATCTGAGGAGTCAATATCTATTTCTGGGTAAATACAATCATCAGTGTTTGTCACTAAGAAAAGGAGATGCATATTCTGAGAACAGACTTAAGAGTGAGTGTTCCCTATTCACGGTTGACATTTACACAGCAAATACGGTGTAAATTTATAATTCCCTCTTAATTAATCCCTTTACAAATCTGTAAATTTGCATTTTTTATGGACTGTTGTTGGAAGAACTTTTAAGAATATTAGATATGAAAGACATTAGAAATGAAAGACAGGAAGAGAAGATAAAGAAGAGTTTTCTGAATTACTGAATTCTTTCATGATCATTTAATCTTGAAATTCTGTAGATTGCTCTAGCTGTAAGGCACTAACCATAAATCCCTTTTCCTTTCACCTCACATTTCTGTCCCTTCTTTAGTATGTACTGATCCATTATCATTGATTTTTTTCCTCTCTTTGAGACGTGTAGTGCTGAATCTGTAGTACTACGTAATCCATTCTTTTTTTTAATATTAAAAGAGAAGTCACAAAACCTTTTAGACTGACTTGCCTGACACAAGGAAAAAAAAATAAGTCAAGCACTAGAAGTCTATTTTGGATGCAGTATGGAATATTCAGAATTTCTGAAATTATTTCTGCATATGAAAATCTGATCCACGTGCATAAATAAGGATTGCATCACAGGAGACAGCTATAAAAATTATCTTTAATATTTAAAGATGTGTTAGAATAACTCTTGGAATTGTTCAAAGACTGAATTTACTGTGACAACTCTGACATTTTCCTATGCATCACAACATCTGAGAGGTACAAATTAAGGCAGGTCTACATCTCAGAAGTGATTTTGTGGTTAATTCCTTACATTTTAAATATAGATGATCTTTTTCCTGGGCTAGAGATAATTGATTTGATGGTTGAGTGACTGTACCACTAAAGTCATGCAGGTATAAAGGCCAGCAGGCTGTAATTCTCAGAAACTGAAGTGGCACAAGTAAGATTTATGCTCAGGTAAACTACAATAATTCAGAAGCGATCCTAATATTTGGTCCAAAAAAAAAAAAAAGAAAAGAAAGGAAACAACTTTCTTATCTGATTTCAGCAAAGATATATGTCTACAAGAACTTTAACAAATCTGATTTGGTCACAGTTTGACTAGCTCATTATATTTGCTTCACTACTGACTATTTATTTGCATAAATGTTCACTACAGTTTTAATTGCATTTTCCTTCATGTTACATTTTACTGCTACAATCTATGGTTGTAATTGAAAAGGACTTAATTTTTACTCTGGGGTGTTTTATGTAGAAAAATATATATTTTAACGCGATAAAAATTCACTCTGTTAGTTAGAACTTCAGAGACTGCATCTACCAAGTATTATCCTGGCAACCAGTATAACCATAAGGGAATGTACATACAGACAATCTGCTTAGCTCGATACAGAAATGTTAGCTAAAAAGATTTTACCCCCAAATTTTAAAATGAATGTTAGGTCATCATTCCAATAGTCAAGCAATTGTAGAAATACAGAAACATTTTCTAAGACTCAATATATAGTTTATCTAAATGGTACCATATAGGGAAATCCCAGAACTCATGTGGGATAATGGAATTACTCTGATATTCTGCTTTGTAAATAATTCCATTAGAGTAACGTAAAATCCGAACTGTTAATAAGTTGATATTGGATTTTTTTTTTTTCTTCAGTAGTGACTCTCAAGGTAGTCTTTCTCCTACATTCTGGACAGTCCTAATTGCAGTACCTGAAAACATATTTGAACTTCCGAATTACTTATCTCTGTATAGAGTCTTATATTCAGTATTTTGCAAATACTGTCTAGAATACACATTCACAAATAATTTTTTTTTGGGGGGGGATATTTTTATTTATATTATTAACATTTTAACCTTATATCAACATTCAGCATTTTCCTGGGTTTGCATGGCAGGCTTTTGGTAGCAGAAGTGTTACAGGGGTGGATTCCATGAGAGGCTGCTAAAAGCTTCTCCTGTGTCTGATAGAGCCAGCAGCAGCCAACTCCAATATGGACCCCACCACCAGTCAAAGCTGAGCCAATCAATGATGCTGGTAGTGCCTCTGTAATAACATATTTAAGAAGGGGAAAACATTTCTATGCAGCAGCAACTGCAGCAGTCAGAAGAGTGAGGTAAGAACTTGCGAGAGAAACAACTCTGCAGACACCAAGGTCAGTGAAGAAGGAGGGAGAGGAGGTGATCCAGGCTCTGCAGCAGAGGTTCTCCCGCAGCCTATGGTGAAGACCATGGTGAGGCAGATTTTCCCCTTGAAACCCTTGGAGATTAATGGTGGAGCAGATATCCACCTACAGCCTGCAGAGGACCCCATGCTGGAGCAGGTGGATGCCTGCAGGAGGCTGTGACATTGTGGGAAGCTGGTGCTGGAGCAGGCTGCTGGCAGAACCTGGGGACCCATGGAGAGAACAACACATGCTGGACTAGGTTTGATGGCAGGACTTGTGACCACATGGGGGGTTCACACTGGAGCAGTTCATTCCTGAAGGACTCTGCCCTGCAGAGAGGACCCAAGCTGGAGCAGTTCATGAAGAACTGCAGTCTGGAGGAAGGATTTTGTGGAGAGCTGTCTCCTGTGGGAGAGACATCATGCTGGAACAGGGAAGAGTGCGAGAAGCCCTCCCCATGAGGAGGAGGGAACAGCAGAGACAACGTATAATGAACTGACTAACCCCTATTCTCTTTACCCGTATATTGCTGGGGAGAGAAAATAGAGGAAATTTTGAGTAAAGACAAGTGCAGGAAGAAAGGAAGAGTAGAGGGAAGGTGTTTCAAGATATAGTTTTTCTTTTCTCATCATCCTACTCTGATTCAATTCATAAGAAATTGAATTAATTTTCCCAAAGTCAGGTCTGTTTTGCCTGCCAGGGCAATTGGTGAATAATATCTCCCTGTCCTTATCTTGACCCACGAGCCTTTAGTTGCAGTTTCTCTCCCCTGTCCAGCTTAGGAAGGGGAGTAATAGACTGTTCTTTGTGGGCACCTGGAATCTAGCTAGGGTTAACCCACTACAAATGGCATTTTTAATTTTTCACTTAAATATTCAAGTTTATCAATATCCAGTATTAGTCAAGATTGGGCCAATTAAACTTCATTTTATGTACCGGTTTTTTGTGTGATATAAGCATATTTTATAGCTTTGCAGTAATTTATCCTTTGGATCAAGCTAAGCCATTAAGCAATAATACCCAATACAAATTTCAGCGTTCTTGCTGGTTAAAATTATTCTAACATACCGCATTTGATCATTAAAATACAGTAAAAAATCATTTACAGTTCTCTGAAACCACTGCTTAAGAGATTACAGAACAAATGTAGTAAAATAGAACTCACAGAATACAGTTTCAGTGCTGTGCACCATTTGGACTACTTTTTGGTTTCATAAAATAATGTTTAATTTATGGTGTTATGAGGGAATTTCTTCCTGCTTATGAAACGCATTCTGTACTACTGGGACTTTGTGAAGGGAATTTTAATTACTAGCCTTATATGTGAAAAACACCAAGAGGAATGGCAACTAAATACATTCTTAAACAGATCCAATAACTCAGACACAAGAGACTGTACAATATTTTAATTTTTAGGTGAAATGAAAGACTCAGGAGAATCTACTAGCACGCAGCTGCATCAAGCTATTCCACTACTCAGAGTTCTCTGAACAAAACTTGTCTATTCATATTTTGCATCCAAAAAGAGGAGTTTCATTATGAAGACTGTAAGAAAGGCAGATACAAGAAAATGAAAGGCAGAAAGACTGAACAGTGAGTGCCTTCAGCAAACAGAAGAAAATGATTGCATGTCATGACCCTCTCTCTACTTAAGCTGAAGAGAAGAATGAGAAATCACTCTTATGTATAGATCTATTTTATATAAACAATCCGAGAGTCTTACCCTTTCAGACAGAAGTAACCAACATTAGTCTTGGATAAAAACAAAGGTGAAACTGTGAGGAAAGTAGGAGAGTTGTGCGGCTTGTGTCAAGCCCAGAGCAGGAAGTATATTTACTTCGTGCTTTTTTTAAAATTGTGTGGTGTTTGGCTTGGTTTTCTTTTTTCCTAATATCTGAACCAGTCATCAGAATTGGGTGGTAACTGAAAGCAAATTCAAATAAACAAATCTCCTGAGCTGAGAAATCTTTACCCATAATGCCACCATGGTCAAAGACTATTATGCTATAAAAATTTTAATTAGAAGAAAAGAATAATAATCCTACAACTCAAGAAATCTGGTTTATAATCCATCACAGTAATTTAAATATTTTCAATTCACTAATTCAATATCTAAGCCCATCTTTTTTTTTCTGACCTCAGAAGATCTTCAGTTTATTTAGTTTTTTGAGGTAGTTTTTTTATTGATGAGAATGAGGTAGCCTTTATCCTTTGAAGTTCTATTCTGCCAACGAAAGGCTAAGGGCTTTTTACCTATACCACGGTCTAACAGTAATGAAATGAGACATTCAACATGTACTAAGGCTTCTACAGCAATGTTGGCCAGGAAAGGAAGATTAAAGAATATATTCCCCTCCTGATAATTAAGACAGAAGAGCAGCAACAATTAACAGGGATACACAACATTATTTTTTGCCTCTGTTTTCAATTACAATGTCTCTTTCCACACTTGTCAAGCCCCTGAACCTCAAAGGAGGGACTGAGGGAGTGAAATGTCTCCCATTGTAATTGAAAAGGTCTGAGATCACATGGGGAACTTGAAGATACAGAAGTCCTTGAGACAACCAGATACACCCCAGAATGTTGAAGGAATGGGCTTGGCATTTGCCAAGACACTCTGTGTTGTAATTGAAAAGTCATGGCAGTCAGGTGAACTTCTCAGTGACTGGAAAAAGGGAACTATTATGAATATTTTTATAAAGGATAAATAGGAGGACCCTGGTAACTACCAGCCAGTTGGTCTCGTCTCTATGCCTGGTAAGATAATGGAGCAGATCCTTCTGGAAGGAGCCTTCTGGAAGGATTCTTCTGGGGTTACTGCATCAGTGGGCAAAGGAAGAGCTATAGATATCATCTACCTGGAATTCAGTAAGGCATTTGTTGTGGTTTACCCACATTCTTCCCTCTATATTTGGGAGATATAAGTTTGGTGGATGGACTGTTAGATGGATAAGGAATTACCTGGATGGTCATGTCCCAAGAGTTACAGACAATGGCTCAATGTCCAAGTGGAAATCAGTAAAAAGTGGTGTCCCTCCAGGGTCCATACTGGGACAAATGCTATTTAATATTAATTAAATGAAAAGTGGAATTAATAGATCCTCAACAAGATTGCAGACAAGACCAAGTTGAGTGACGCAGTTGCTTTTGCTAGAAGGAAAGGATGGCATCCAGAGGGACTTTGACAGACTTAAGGACTGGAACTGTGCAAAGTTCAATAAGGCCAAATACAAGGTTCTGCACCTGGGTCAGGGCAATCCCCAATATCAATACAGACGGAGGCGAATTGATTCAGAGCAGCCTTGCAGAGAAGGAGTTGAGGATACTGGTGTATGAAAAATTGGACATGACTTGTCAATGTGTGCTTGCATCTAGAAAGCTAATCATATCCTTGATTGCATAAAAATAAGCATGGCCAGTTGTAAAGGCTGACTCTGCTGGTATTGTTTTAAACTTCAACTCATTCTACATGTAATGACTTAAACATTGTCTGACTCTACTTGCATTGCTGTCTTTAACACCTTCTTGAGTTCTGTGGCTCCTGCTGGACTGACTGTAGTGCTGCAGAGGGGTAGGAGGTGCAGCAGCAGGTGTTGCTCTCCCACACCAGACTGCGGGTGTAAGCCCAGAGGGTTCAGGCAGAGGTTATGCATGTCCACCGACCCATGGAACCCACCTGAAGACGCTGTAGTAGAAGCACAAGACCACATGCTCCTGAAGATCATGTTTTCCTGAGGTGTATGGAGTGGTGACTATTTTCCTCTTCCCCTTGTTACTCTTTTTCCTCTCTGTTCTTTCTTTTTTTCCCATAGCATTACTCTGTATCGAATCAGATCCAAATTGTGATGGTTTAGTGCAGCTGCCTCGAGGGTATCAGGTTGTGATCTGAACAGATTGGGATCTGGTTTTGCAACTTTCAGGAAGCTGCAACTTGGAGTGCACCTGAGTATTTGATTTGATATTTTGGCTGTGTACAAAATACTGATTTGATGCTTTGGCTGTGTCCAAAAAAACCCTGTTTGAATTTACCCTGGTAGATTTGTCAGTCTTCCAGTTCACTGTGCAGACATCAAATGACCCTTCCCTCTGACTGAGCAGGTCTGGGAGCGGGAGACCTGATAGCAGGAGCAGACCCTAACACAAGTAGATTGAGGAAGGTGACTCTCTCTCCCTGGGCTGCTCTTGGGATACTCCATCTGGGGTTCTGCATCCGGCTCGGGATGAGTTTAGGTCATAGATGTTTATTTACACCTGACTGACTTTTTTATTTACCCACATATGACACAAATGAAAAAGTTATTCTGTGTGAAGCTGGCATTGTATTTACTTGGACATATAGAGAGAATATAATTTTTTATGTACATTTCAGTTGCAGAAAAGGTGGTAAGAATTTGCACTTTATTACAAAACCACACACGTCATGGAATGTGTGTTTTAGTCAGAAACTCAGTAAGACATCCACGTTTTGAAGTGTAGGAATCTTCATTTCACAGGGATTTTCCTAATGTAAAGATAATTTATGCCATTTAAAAAAGCAGACAAACAAAGTCCCCAAAACAAAAGACAGACATCTCTCTAGGTCAAATGCAAAAAACCTTAATTTTTTTTTTTAATATGCAATCACTATCCCCAATCTTATTGAGTACACTTACATGTCTTTGGAATGTAAGAGTTTATATGTGATTAAATCAATGTTTTACTTAGCACCACTCTTTGCACTTCTGAAGGTTAGAATTGCTAACCTAACCATAAGAGACTTAACCGAGTGGTCCAAATATTAAATAGCCCATTTTAGCATATCATGATTACACTGGTGATAAAGAAAAAATAACCAACAGAACATTCAATAAAAGTTATTATTATTTGAGGTAAAGGTTCTAAAAGCTGAACCCTGTGTGCTTTCTGTGCATGCAGGCAGGAGTAGAGTCCTACACTTTGTGCCTGAAGAGGTTCCTTCCAAGGTTTATGCAAATACACTGACCCTCCTGCCACTGCACATTCTTCAAATGGACACCTACCTTCAAAAATGACAGCAAGCAATAATGTGACAAACGAGCCTGCAGCCTGCACATGTGCAACATATTTTACCTAGAATATTTGGATGTGATAGAATTAAACTGACCTATGCGACAAGGACACCTTAATCAAAAGAGCAGGAATCAAAGGGTAAATGAGGGGAGGGAAGCAATCCTGATGGGTCTTGTGTTCTACCTTTACTGCCTTTTGGGTTAGGACATTTCTTAATCATCCTGTCAAAATTTGCTGTGTACGTCTTTACTCTGAAAGTTCCATTTTATTGATTAGAAGAGTGCTAAAATATTTTCTATGATATAAAAGAAGAAGAAAAAAGTTGAAGAACACAATCTCACAGTGTACCAGGTAGACTGTACAAAACTTATATGACTATTGACATTAGAATTAAAAATTCTTTGTTTAATTTTTACTTTTGAATACCACAAACTTTTACCTGGAGTAGTTTGTTAGTTTGGTTTTCATTCTTTTAAAATCAGAAGATAAATTGTGCACCTGTTACAAATTTTTGTCAGTTGGAAAATTATTAAGGAAAATATTAATAAAAATATTTCCAACTGTCTGGTCATTAAAAGTAACATAGAAATTAATTGTTTCCTGTTCACTTTTACATGAACACAGATAACACTTTGTGAAAGCTTTATGGTTTCTTAATAACAGCAATAACATTTTAGAAAACACTACAGGGTACTCGTTAAATTTGTCTTGACAGTCTTCTGGCAATGTATCTTTGAATTAAAGGAGAAAAAATAGAAAAAAAGCAGTCATAAATAGATGAAGTCAACAACTGATATAAATACAAACTACTTGAAAATACGCATTTATAAATTGGCCTTGGTGACCAAGGAGTTGTAGAGGAGCTTAATTTTGCATTTGCAAGGTTATTCTGAAGTGATGGAGTAATTCAGTTAGCATACTCCTGACAATTCATGTATGGTGCAAGTGCTCAAGATAAAGTTTAATAATAAACGTGGTATATAATGTAAAGCTAATATGCAACTCAATTAGTTTTGAGATTATGGTTCAGAGAGAGGAATGAAAATCAGGATGTCAGAATTGTGCTTTGGTTCTAACTACTGGGGTGCTCTGAGAATTTCTGAAGGTCCCAATGTATTTTCTTCAGCCAAAGCCAAATAGATGAGGGATACAGGAGCCACAGAAAATTGCATGTGTCCTTGTTTTTTAATAAAATCTTCAATTCTGTGTCTAAACAAAACATTATTCTTGTAGACAGGAACCACAGAAATTGAGTGCTGCTTACTTAGAAAACAGTAGTTTGTGTGATACGTGTATATACTGTTGTCACTTTAAATACATAAGATTCTGACAGATGAGTAAGGAGACCCTCTCATCAAGTCCTGAGGTTCAAAAAAGATCCCCTTGCTTTCTAAATGTCTCCTCAGAGAGGAGCCTAGGTGCAGCTGGATCCCTTTCTAGTCCCAGACCTGGCAGACAGTTTATGACTAAAGTATTATGTTCTTCTATGTGGTTTTACCACAAGCCAGAATCCGGTCACTTGTGAGAGTCTCCTTAGAGACTGGTAGACACAGGGTTAATAGGTGTAGCTTACAGTCCTTATGGGGCAACTACTTGCTGTAATGGCCCTCAGGGAGACAATTTTGCAATGCTGGAGGCAGTAAGTAACAAAAATTAAGTGACAAATTAAAATAAATTCTAAATTGCCATCGATAAACCCATTTGCTGTGTTAGTGCTTAAACACTTATAACTAGTTAACAATTAACACACATATATATGTTTAGGCTTGACATTAGGAAGAAGTTCTTCACTGAGAGGGTAATTGGCCATTGGAATGCTCTGCCTGGGGAGGTGGTTGAGTCACCATCCCTGGAGGTGTTCAAAGAGAATTTGGATGAGGCACTTAGTGCCATGGTGTAGCTGACAAGTAGGAGTAGGTGTAGGTAGTAGGTGTAGGTGTTGGGTCATACGTTGGACTCGATGATCTCAAAGGTCTCTTCCAACCTTACAATACTGTGATACTGTGATACTGTGATATATAAACCAAGTAACAATGAAAACTTGAGTTACTAGGTATATTCCCAGGGCAAACATCTGACAGAGTCAGAGGCACTAAGTTCTTACCAAGACTTTCCTCCTTGGTGGAAGAAGAGAGGACCTGGCCTGTTGACTCGCTAGCCAGGTAAGGTGGTTATTTTTCGCCACTCTAAGAAAGAGTTTTCTGGTATCAGTTTTTTTGGTGCCTCTTGACGAGGTGTGACTAAGTGGATTAGTGTGTGTTGATTGACCCTTGTCAAGGCTGACTGTGTGCAGAAGCAGGGACTTGGTTGTTCGCCATGCCTTTGAGGTGGGGAGCTCAGTGCGTGCTTTTGGAGATATCTCTGCTTTTAGCTCAAGCAGCAGCAGGCAGTGAGGTCTCTGTGTCACACCAGGTGTCACTTAGCTGATATGAGTGTGAGGCCACCACCCAACCTATCTGTTTCACCAGATGCAGTTGTCTGTTGCAACTCCATATTGCTGCCTGCTTTCTTTTTACAGAAACAAGTTCTCCTTTGCAAACGCATAATGCGTTTAGTGTTTGCCATCCAGAGGCAAAAAATCATACATTGAAACAACAAAAGACATTTACACTTTACTAATGACAACAGGAATAGTTAACTAGTTGATGAGTAGTTACTGTGGTTAGCTAGTTAAAAAAATGGAGTAAATGTAACATTGATATATTGTATGGTATGTTGGCTTTCTATCACATAAACAGTCTGACACTAAAAATTGTTACTTTAAATTATTAAGAAGTGTTCCTAGACATTATTAGAAATGAACTATCTCTTTTATTTAATGCCCTCTTTTACTTTCTAATTCTTTCATACCTTATATCATCTTAAAAACTGCAATAAACTTTATCTTTCCTCTTGTTCACACATTTAAGTGGATAAAGCACCATAAGTTAAGGGATTTACATGTCCACAAAAAGTATCTGTTGTAGAAAGATGTTCCTCCTTACAGCCAGTTCCAAACATTCAAAAACAACCTATTGTCAATCAAAGTTAAAAGGCAATAATTTTTAAAATATTTTTTCTTCATTTTG
>VWPV01021526.1:0-100947 GCA_013389885.1 Geococcyx californianus
ATACTGTGATAATGTGATACTTTGATATAAAAAAGTGTTTTTCAATATTTATGCTGTGAACTGGTGTACAAAGACAATTTGGTGTGGTGAGTTGACCCCGGCTGGATGCCAGGTGCCATTCAAGCCACTCTGATACTCCCCCTCCCACATTGGACAAAGAGAGAAAAATATGACAAGAGGCTTGTGGGTCGAGATTAGAAAGGGGCTGCAGGGGAGCCTCTGCTCTGACTCTTGAAGCATCTCCTCCCTCTGCTTCTTCACTGACCTCGGTGTCTGCATACCATATTTGATTGATTCTCTCCTCAGCTCCTCTCCTCTAGCTGCAGTTGCATAGGTTGTTTTTCCCATCGAGGATTGCATTAAAACATCTAGTAGAATTGAGGATAAACCAGAAGCCTTTGAAATGAGAAGATATTATAACAATCCTGGACTCAGAGCTTTCTGTGGTTGTAATGTTGTGCTTTATTTGGGGTCTGCTGGGGCCTGTAACAGTCAAAAATGTCAGGAGGATGGGCAGAAGTTTGTCAGCTCTCACAGAACAGTGTTTGAACTGTTTTGGGTGCAGCTGGTGCTTTTGTGAAGGTTTTGGGTGGATAGGTGCTCTGTTCTGCTTGGGAACATTGTTGTGCAAGGTAAGGAGGCTTGCGAGGAATGAGAAGTAGGGGGAACCACGAATTCATTTCTTCTGTCAGCCCTGGAAAGGATTGTGTCAGCTGTGGGTGAAAGAAAGGACAGGAGTGAGAAGGAAGGTAGAAAGAAAGGTGCTAAACAGCTCTGATTAAGTTAAGAAAAGCAAAGTGGAAGTTGTTACTACAAGTACCTAACGATCTAATAGTCATTCAATGTTAATAGACTTAAAATTGTAGTATTATTAAACAGTAGTGTGCTGCTTGTCACTGCTTTGATGTGCATGTCCCTTCTGCTTCAGCTTCTTACACTTCCTCACTTTCAACCGGTAAAAGCAAACACCACCTCTGAGCACTCAGCAAGTATGCAATCTGGGTAATTAATGTTAGTAGTTCTTTGACAGGTAAGTGACTGAGTGGAAGGAAAAGTAGACTAGTAGTGACTGTAAAAGAAGAAAGGTCTTACAAAATTTTTGGTTTCTTTACGTAGGTGTGAGGGTAGGCAGAAAAATGGACAGGGATATTTCCAGACTAGACCATGCCTACTCATACTGTACATCTGCTTTCTGTGTAGTTTTTTTTCTCACTGAAGGAGTGAAAATTAAGTGAGATCGGCTACACATAGTGTTACTGGGTAAGAATATCTGGACTTTATATAGGAATTACGTTAATTATGAGAACTGAGAAAACATTTAAATGGATTTTGGATCCCTTCTGGGGACAACCTGCAGCATCCAAGCCAAAACGGCAAAGAACCTTGGGGCCACACAGGTTTGATAACATTAAAAATGTGTAAATCAGAAAAAAGGATATATTTTTTACATGAGAAAGGTGAAGCAATCGTTGACTGGGAAGAAATTTAAATATTAGATAATAGAGCTCCTCTTCCTGGGGAGCTGAAATGTATTTTGCCTTCGAGAGAATATTAAAAGAATGACTCTAACAGAATGACTTGGAGTGGGAGAGAGGGAATCAAATTAATTGCTAACACCTTTTTACTGGTAAGTGTATCTAGTTATTCCTTATGAATCACAGGATTCCTGAAGAGAAATGTGGAGGATGACAGCTCCAAAGAGGCTGGGGAACATGATGAAAACTCCTAATATCTGGTCTACTCGCAAGACAGTGTTACTTTTCCAGCAACTTTCCCTCATGAGAAAGAGGGGAGTCCTACAGAAAACACCAGCTGTACAAGGATGTGGATTTTGTTGTGGAAACAGCTAAAATAATAGCCAGCCTTGAATTAGTCACTGCCAGATAATTCCCAGATGAGCTAAATTAATAAAATTGTAGCCTAGGCAAGTCTTAACTTCCGTGTGCTTTATGTCTTCCAGCATGGAAGATGAATGAATATTGTCAATTGAATTAAAAAAATCCAACCCCATATTTTTTACATAGTTATGCAGTTCACAGGCAAATATAAAATAGTTGGTTTTGCAGCACTTGAAAAAATGTGTTAATTGAAGAATTCTGAGTAACAGAAAGTGAGAAGACAGGTTTTGTGTGCTGCTAAACAAAAAAAGGGAGCACTATATAGAAATTATAGCCAAAACTTGTAGTATTCTTTTTGTTACAGTGTTATGAAGAGAAATTGTTGTCTTGTGTTAAGCTAGTGCATTGAGTTAAGCCAGTTGTCCATCTGGTGAGTGCAGTATTGTTCAGCTGGAAAGGGGAAGGAAAGAAAGAATTTAATATTGAATAATCTATTTTGGTTTAGAAAAATGACTGGGAAAGCAGCATTTTTGAGGAAAAGCTTAGAAAAGATTTTTAGATTTTTTTGTTCTTTTTCAATCCGTAGATACTAGCAGATTTGTTGACCCTGATCAGACTGCTCTGTTAAACATTCCCCAAGTCTAGCAGTTAGGCTGCAGATTTGGTACACCTCCCTTTGAAAAGATTTACCCCATCACTACACGCTGGAAAATTGCAACATTGCTACAAAATAGCACAGAAAGCTGTCTGCTATAAACGAAAATATCACTTTATGAAGAATATGAGCCAGTCATATATTCAATGTATCAGCAATGGTATGAAGATCTTTTAAAAACCCCGTGCAACCACCGTTTTCCAATGAACTACATCAAGTACATTAAACCTTTCTATCCTGATTATGCAGCATTAGCATCCATTCCAAGTAATAGTATAGCTAGTAAATCAGTAAAGGGTTCCATAATGGCTTTTAGTAATGAGCTTCTTATTTTTAGTATTTACCTTTAGCTGATAGAGCGTGTCCTGAATATTGGATACAGCTGACTATTTTCTCGAACGAAGAATGAATAAAGCTGGAATCTTTAACTTGTGGCTAATCCTAGGTGATCATTGCTGCAATATCTTGATCCATAATTGAATTTAAATTTTATATTATAACTGCTCCCAGTGATCTGGATTGCATGCAGAACAAATAGAGGGCACATTGCCTTAAATAGCACATGCAGAGCCGTATGTAGAAGGTCTTGAAGTTTATTATTTAATGTGTGAAACCAATTGCTTTAAAGGATTTAAGTGATGAAAAACTAGTGGATCTTGATACCTTAAAGACAGGCAAAATCTTGCTAAACCTTAGAATTAGTTCATTTTTGAAACATTTTGCAGAATATATTGACAAAATTGCAAATTCTTGTAATGCCAAAGGAGCTACTAATTTTTGTCACACATATAGAAGGCAAATTGTGCTCCCTGGGATCTAAGGAACACTAAGAGGCATTTTGTATAGTAGAGTTAATTTATATCTATGATCATGGCAAATATCAATTTAGGAATGGTATCTTGGTCCTTCTATGCTTCCTTAGTCTCACTTAAAGTGACATTTTAGCCAAAGATCAAAGATAAAAAGTTGTTATGTGGCAACTTTACTTTAACAAACAGCATTCTTTGTTTAGCATACATGGAAGGTTTCTACGGAGATGGTAGGACCTGCAATGTTTTTTTGTAAAATAGATTCTCCAAATTTGAATATGCTACGTTTCTGTGCTCATATGCAGATCTAATAAGCAGGAATTAGGCATTTCTTTACTCAATTCCTGATAGGATTTTTTCCTTTCTTTTTCTTATAGTATAACAGCTGGCAAAATATTTTTCAGACAGAGATATATAGAGCTATCCTATTGTAGAGTATGTAGACAAACCCCAACATATGGAGTGTATTTGCATAATGTAGAGTGCCTGTTAATGTTAATATT
This sequence comes from Geococcyx californianus, assembly GCA_013389885.1. Classification (NCBI taxonomy): domain Eukaryota; kingdom Metazoa; phylum Chordata; class Aves; order Cuculiformes; family Neomorphidae; genus Geococcyx; species Geococcyx californianus. Next base: position 3,806 of record VWPV01021526.1, read on the forward strand.
CAGTTTTTCTTGCAGAACTTGAGTATTACATACAACACGGAAAGTTGAATGAAGAATTGCATCTTAATAAGCCACAGAATTCTGCTAGGTGGTTAATATTCATCTCCGTATTTTAAGTTTTGATGTACTTGAAACAATGTTCTACTTACTACAGCAGTTCTTTCTTGAATGAGCATATGAGATTCGACACAGTAGAACTGAGACTAACTTTATAGCTCGGGAACCAAGAGGGGGAGAGGAGAGATAAAGATTTTTATAGAACATGTTCTAACCTGTCACAATGTGGCTCAACGCGATCTCTTCACTCAATACGAGTGGACACACATTCAAAAATAGATATTTTCTTACCCTTGGTCAGAAAATGTTGGCATGCTCCAGCTCACAATGTCTGTGAAGCAATCTTTAGCTAATAACAACATCGTTGTTCCTTAGCACCTACCCTATTCTCCAGATCTGGCTCCTTGTGATTTCTGCCTCTTTCCAAAGATCACATTGGTGCTCAAAGGTACCCATTTTTTGCTGGTAGAAAATGTGAAAGCAGAAGTTATGGAGATCATAAATAGTCTTTCAGAAAATACTCTGCAGGATTCCTTTAAATGTTGGCAGTATTGTATGCAGCTCAGAAGGGAACTATTTTGAAGGTGATTGTAGCTGATTTTCTTAATTAATTAAATAAAAAGTCATAGACACAGTCCCATTTTTTTTGTGTGTCAAACCTCATATATCTGGTTTCTATTGCTTCTTTTTTTACATATTATCTATCAATTAATTTTGGTTTACTCTGTACTTAGTTATATAATACTAAATAATCTATGCACAATTTGTCTTTTGTTTTGAAATAAATGTTATAATCTGCATGTGCATTCAGAAAACATTAGGAAACTTTAAAAATCTGAATTGTCAAGCATTTAGCCAATCACCATGCAGTTTGCATTTAGCAAATCCAAAATCAAGGACAGTCTTTGCATGCACAATAAAACATGTGTAGGGCTGAATATTCTTGCTTTAAAATGTAGGTGACTCTTTTTGCTAAAGTGTGTAGTAAAATTAACACTACAACGAATATTACAGCTTTGTGTAATGTAGTAATTGGATTGTATTTTTCTTCTGTGCAAAATATGTGCAAAAAATTAAAGCATCTTGTTAAAGTGGAATGTTGGTGCCATAAGAGTTAATGAAAACTAGAAAATTACTATGTGAGTAGCATAACTCACTAAGCCATTTTTGTGTGTGTTTGTGTATTAAACTAGCTATACTCATCGTGTGGTTGGCAGTGGAATCAAAGCTCAGTCTGCAAATCCAGAAGTAAAAGTGAAGGGAACAGATCCTGTAATAGATCAAATTATTGACAAGCTGAAACATATTATCCAGGTAAGCTGCTTTTATCTATAGACAGAGCATACTGCTAGTAATGCAAGTATCAATTTACTGAATATTAAAGGTTAATTCTTAATTCAAGTTACCTCTCAATGCACATCAACACCAAAACAGTACTCTGTTCAATTATTAAATATAAAAGGTTGCATAGGTTAGATGAGTGTAGGAAGCGAATCTCCGGCAGCTGGGCCATCTGTACCTGTGAACACCGCAGCTCAACACTTCAGTAAGCATATGGAGGCACAAAGAGAGTAGCTGAGGGTTATTAACTGGGTGCATATTTAAAAAACAATAAAACGTAATTTCCCTCTTCCCTCTTTACTAAATCTAGGTTCTTACTTACTCAGTCTTTCTGCAAGATTTTTTGTTTAGATGCCAGACAGAAAAACTAGGAAATCTGAACAAGAATAGCATGCTTGCTAAAGGAGCTGGTGAATATTACCTGAAGTGCATATCTGTGAGTTACTGATTTTAAGGCATACAAGGCAGTCAGTTCCAATATGGTTCTGCACAATCATAGTATTGTAATATTTTTAAAGGATTACAGGTATATTTTTAACATACTATATCTGTATGCATAAATAGGCAGAACCACAGTACAAATAACTAATACTATTTTGCTGACAATCTTGTATTTCAGTTTAATAATGTAAGTTTCTACTCTGATTTGAAGGCTTAGAGATAAAAAATGTTCTACTAGCATTTCTTGTCAGAGACCCTTCTAATCCAGTATCCTCTCATCTGCACTGGTAAAAGGAGAAGCTATTTAGGGAGGATATATAAGCTTGGCACCTTTATGGTCTCCACTCCCATTCTCTACCTCATTCCCTAAACATGGGAATTAAGAGATATTAGACTGCTCTTCCTTGCCCCCCATCTAATGACTAGCTTTAATTTTCGTTTTTTTCCATCTTGTTGGCAGCTTTTAAATAAAGTTTCCCATATGATTTCTACAGTTGAAATAAGCAAGCCATTCTAATGTTACTGATAGCTTCATGCTAAACTCTCTTGGTTCTTATTTCTCTATTTGTGAAAAATAGCTCTTCTCTAACAACAAAGGAAAGACTAGTGAAACAGGAAAAAAAACCCAGAAAAATGTCTTTTCCATCAGTAGGGTTGTTTTCTGGGAGAAGTAGCATTCAGATTGAAGCCCAAAGGCAATCATTATTCCTTCCTCCTTGAAGGAAATATCTTTTGTAGCCCTCTAGCTTCATCATGCTTTTGTCTCTCTTTATTGAAATGGTGACTACAATAATGAGAAAATGAATAAAAATTTCCCTCCAAAGAGATGCTACGGCTTAATTAAGAACTACAAATTACTGTGCAAAGAAAAATGTAGCAAATCTTAGCAAATCTCATGGTCTTTCATCTGTTAGGAATGTCCTTTGATATTACATCTGCACTGTTTAGTTTACTGAGTTGTTTTCCTCTGTAGCCTAGGAGTTGTGCTGTTTCCTCCTTGAGTGAGGATCTAAAAGAATAGAATAAACCAATTCCATTATAAGGGCTTTAATCTTGAGAGTTTATTTGCCCTTGTCTCAAACGCCTAGAATGGGTCTTGGGGATAGGACATATAATTTACATACCAAAAGTCTGACTAACCTCCAAATCTGCTATCTTTCTGTGAGATAGTTGCTTTTCTTGCAGCTCAGAGTATGGAAATAGGGTCAGGGGATAAAGAGAGCATCAAAATCCTTAGAGACCTGACATATAACTGCTTTTCCTCAGATAAAAGCACTGAAGAAATTGCAGAAAAATCTTTCTTCTCTACCATTTAATGGTTGGGAAAGGAGGATGTGGAGTGTAAATTAGAGATTCATATGTAAAAGATCACCTTTCTGTCCTTTGTGATATGAAAAGTATGAATCACATATTAAGCTTGTGATGGACAGATTAGATAAGGGGAACTTAATAGTGGTGCTGCCTCAGAGATAGATGGAGTCATAGTTAGGTCCAGCACTCTATCCAAGCAGAATTACTGCACTAAAGAAGTTAAAATAATAGCAAAAATCATGTTTGTCTTGTTTTTTTCATAACTAATCATTCCTGAAATCTGTAAAGTTTTATATACTTTAATTTATCTTTAAGGTAACACAGATTGGTAGGATAATATACTGCTTGCTATTTGTATTGGCATCTATATGTATTTTTATATAAATTCCATGTTGCTGTAACCTTGCTTGCTAAACAAGTATATTTTTGTATTTAGTTCTGTGTTGTATGAAGCCATTTACTTTCTGTATTAGGAGAAAGGAAATGAGTGGTAATTCAGGTTTATAGGACTTTTCAAATCAGCTCTTAAACATTTCAAGATGCAGAATATTGAAGTTTTATTTCTCTCTGTCTGATGACGTCGTGATGGGATATGGTCCTTCCTTCTAAACCACAACCAGAGCTCTGTGTATCACTGGTAAGTATAGACTGATTTTCTTTTGTTGTACTGCCTGTCATGGTACCAAGGCCTTCCAGACTGAACAGTCTCTACCACATCGTAAACGCCAAGGTGAGCCAAAGAATCAGAACTTTGTTTCTGGAACTTCTCACAGGGAAAATGGTGAAATGCATTGAAATGCAATCTAATCAGAGAAAACCTGTGGCATTTGTTTGCAGCAGGAGTAGAATTCAGTTATTTAATCAAACACCTGCATGAAGATGTTTTATCTTCCCTTCTGTGTATACCTAGCCGTGGACCTTGGAGAGCTGTTCATTTGCACACATGTAAATGCGTGCTTCAGGACACGAATGATAACCCTTTAGTCTTGCACAACAGAAGAACAGTTTGGGTAGATTACCCAGATGTTGGCTTCTACATTGCAGGTACCTACCATCACGTGTCTGGTCTGAATGATTTCACTTGTGTGTTACATTTCCAAGCCCTTTCCATGAAGTTGTCAGTTTGAACACACAGACTAGAAAGATATAGTTTTCTAAAGAGAAATATTTAGCATAGGCACTGGATCTTCTTATAATCATAACCTCCTGCTTTTGCTAAGGCTTTATTGGACCATATGATTATTAAACCACAGAAAAGCTTAAAGTCTACTTGAAAATGGAATCTTTTGCTTTTGCTGGTATTTGGGTTGGGCTGAGGTACTTAGGATAGTGATTTTGTTTGGTTGATTTTAATTTCTCTGAAAAAACTTTTTATTTACAAGATAATAGATACAGTTTAAACAGACAGGAACTTGTGAAGATACATACAAACATTTGCGTAGCTGTTAAAAAACCCCCTCTTTTTATGATAATATATTCTTTCTTTTTCTAAAGGTTGAAAAAAAGGTGATTGAACTGTAGAAGGATTAATTTTCAGACAATGACTGGGTTTGCATTTAGAATACACAATTTAAGCCAGATTGAGAAGTATATCCTAATTACAATTTGTCCTGCCAGAAAAAGTAATTCTCTTTAGTAAAACCAGAGTGGAAAAATTCTTTTAGAAAGCTTCATTGTTTTCTGAAACCTTCTTTCCTTCTTTGTCATTAAAGCAGATGAACCCTTTTCTCACCAATTACACTAAATTTCCCTTCTCACTTTCAAGTATCAGAGAATGAGGGCAAGAAGGAAGTGAGTATTCTGTGATGTAAAGGGAGGGCCCAGTGAGTTCTCAGAAGATCAGACTGTACATATTTGTTATACAAATGACTAAGTGTTATCAAGTAGCAAAAGAATTACTGGTATCTTAAAGATTCCTTCCCGCTCATCTTTAACATGTACATAAGAAAACAGATGTCTCCTAGCATGTCCTCTTTCCATGCAAGGTAGATATGCAGAAAAATTCAAAGCAAAGAATTGGCTTTAAAGTGTATAAACATATAACACTTTAACATTCTCCTTATTAGGTCCTATTCTATTCAGGTTCAAAATCAAACCATTGAATTCAAATTTGTAGCATCTGGGACAGTATCTTTTCCCAGCAGGCTATGGTTTCTGGTCACTTCTCCTTTGTGAGAGAATCTCAGTAATCCTCCTTTTTTTGTAAATAGTGGATTTACCAAAAATCGATAGAAATTTTTATTCCATTGGACCCTGACTGCTATAATCTGTGCTCTGGACTCCCTAGGTTCATGTTCACAGCAACCAAGTGCAATTAGAGGAACTAACAGGAACTCTACCGAGCCTCTCAGCCTGAAAACGGCTTGACAAAGTCACCTTCTTTTGTAAAAAATCCTTACTTGTACGGAGTGGTGTTTTGGAGAGCTTTAAATGATGGGCTCTTCTTCATTCATTTATCTTCTCAGTAGGCAAATAATGGTTTCAGCGCATAGTCTTTTATGTACTGCAATCTGCAAGCATCACTCTAATAGGCAATCATGATAAGCAAAGTCAGTTGCATATGGCACCAATAATAAAGGTAATTATTTTTCTTTCTTCTGCTATAATTTAAAAACATCGTCCATTTGTCTTCCCTGCAAGTGCAAACAGTGAGGTTATGAAGTAAGTATGATATTTTGGTGCTGTGATTACAGGCAATTGGATCTTGGCCATCTCAACATATTTCTTCTTTCAGAAGACAATCTCAAAAAGGTACTGCTTTTGAAAAGAATAGACATTACTTGGAGATGGCATTTACAGATGAAATAAAGACTTCCTAATATTAGAAATCCTGCCATAGTAGAAAATGCCTCTATGTCTGTCTGTCTGTCTAAATTAAGCAGAGGCACCTATTACTCTGTTGACTAAACTGCAAATTTAAATGCTTCTATAAGGACAAATGATTTCCTGTTTCTAGGTGTAGCAAAAGATGAGCTTGAACTTATTTGGAAAAGACCTCATCTTATACCGCTATACCTATATCACTGGACTTTTAGCTGATATACATGGAATAATATTTACTTTCTCCACAAAGGGCTGACAGCTGTCACTAACGGAAGTGACTCCCACCTCCTTTAAGTGAAAGAGGCCGCTACTTCATAAGACACTAAATGTAGGTGCCAATCTGATTTTTCCTTTAATACTGGACATTATTTGGCATTGTAAGCAATGTGTTTCACTGTGCTGTCATTTAGCCATTTACTTAGCTCAAAAAGTTACAAAAATAGCAAAGTGAGATTTTGTTTTGATACTGATTTGTGACACTAACAATTAACCTTCCAGTTGTGTTTTTTTAAAACACAACCACAGCACAGCCAAAACAATACACATTTTTGTATGAGCTGTTCAAGTACATATTGGAAATAATGATGTGATACATTACCTGAGTCTTCATCTGCACATTCAAATATACATATTTTAAAATTATTCATGTACAAGATGTGACACTTGCAGCTGTGCTTCCCTTTGATCACTGATATCAAATTTATGCCTTTTTTAGTGTTATGATAATCATCTAAAAGTTAAAATCCCTCTGCCTCTCACAATACTTCAAACTGCTGTACAAATATAACAAATTATACATTCTGATTACTCTGTTGATGACTGAAATCAAATTCTCATGGAATGAGTGAATTCACAAGAATACAGCATTTAAGAGTCTCAGACACTTAGGGCTTTAGTTTTATACATTCTTCAGCAATATGTTTTTGGAGATTCACTTTCACAAGATTTTTTTTCTTTTCTCTTCTGAAATTATTTTGTTGATATATTTTATCCTGTACTTTGCACCATTCAATAACTTATACCCCACAGAGGTAATTGAGAAGTAAAATTTGTGCAACAGCCTTTCAATGTTCATTGGAGTTAGAATTGCTTTCAGCTGTGTTTGCTCCTAAACTGTCTATTTATTATTTTTGTTGCAATAGGAAAGACTGCCTCAAAAGGGTTTTTTTGTTCGTTTTTTATATTAAAAATATATATCTAAATGTTAACTTTGCTTTACATTTTTTTAATTGCCTTTTTAACATTTTAGTTCCTTCCAAAGTTGGAACAATCCTGCAGATACAGAATAGCTCAGTATTTTGATTATGTCAATTTTTTCCCCAGTGATTTGTTGGCTCTCCCTTTCATATTCAATGTGTTGGCTACTTCTTTTGTTTTATTTGGTCCCAAGGTGGAAGGAAAAAGTGATTAGGTGGGCATTAAGTTAAGCCCATTTGTCTCCCAATGTTGGGACACTGAGGGGGTAAATTGAGAAGAACAGATCATCAGTCACATAGCCCTTTTTGTCATTAATTTAAATAAAACACAATAACCTGTTTCCTATTTGTTTTTGTTTTTCACTAACTACCTTACCAAAGTTATTAAACACTCACCGATTGGAGTCGCATTCACTTTAGCACGTATCATTCCGATTTTATGTAGTTTCTTTTTAAATAGAATTTCTGGTTAAAGGAAAAAGTTTTTATTCCTCTTCATGTGTATAACAAAAAAAAAAAGACTGTACATTTGGGTTTCAAATTTGTGAAAAACTAAATGATGACATAATTAAAAAAATTAAAATCCCTAACATTTGTATTTTTGCTGGATTTTCTTCTTCAGTTGCTTATAAAGCACTGCACAGTACACACTGAGAAAACATCTACATTGATGCAACAGAGAGACACTGACAATTTTTATCCATTTAGTAAACACAGCAGTGGCACAGAAAACAAGACAGATTTTTCTAGCTCTTCAGGTGGATAGTGACACTAACCACAGTATTCATTGTGGTGCAGATGTTCTCTACAAAAGCCTATTTTGCACCTAAATTGCTTGCTACTATAGCTGGTAAAAACTGCTTGTGTTAGGGTTTCTTAGCAAAACAGGAACATTGTTCCATCTTCTCATTTTAAAGTACAAGATTAAGTGAAAGAGAGTTTTGAGATTTTGCAGGAGTTATAGCTGTGAGAAACAATATTATCTGGGGCACAGATTTTGTGATACTTGCTTTAGAGAATCTGACCTACTTTACTCTTGACAAAACTGTAGAAATCAAATTAATTTTTCCTATTTATAATTTATCATTTATGCTTCTTATCTCTCTTAAGAATGGATTTTTTTTTTATTCTTCAATATTTTCTTTGTGTCCTCATAACTTTGGCTATAGTTCTCAAAGAAAGTAGGCAGTTTTATCCCCCTAGCCCATGGAAGCAGTAGTAATTCTGCAAATGAAAAGGAGCTTCTGATGCCCTCGATTCCCCAGTCCCAATTTAGAAAAGAAAGGGAATATTTATACTGATATACAATAGAGACCAGCTAGAGAGTTAAAGAGGGCTTCAGGGCCCAGATGCAGTAGTCACAACAGTCTTCACTCTGTCTTAACTTTGGTGGTCTCTGCAGAAATGTAGGGGTCAATCTGTGAATTTTTGCTCTCTTCTATCTATCAATTTTTGCTTTCTTCTAGCATTTCATCAGAGAAAAGAAAATCCCTCTTTTTTTTGCAGTAATGTAGTAACTCATTAGTTGAGTATATGAATGTGACATACTGCATGATGTATGGAAGCGGATATGTTGCCAGATTTTTAACTAGCTGTCTGGTTTGGCAGAATCTTTCATATGAAATAGCTGGGGAATTTTGGAGGATATATGTGCTTTTTCATTGTTATAATAAAAGGCAAAAATCTTCTTAAATTTATTGTTCATTTCACTTCTATTAAAGGGGAGAGGAAGCTGTCAGTGCTTAATTTCATGTTTTATTTGGATCGCATTTAACCTCTGTGATGTCTGTGAGGAGGGAGAAGAAAACTATTATAGGAAATGCACTTAATTTTGAGTGAAGAGTGATTTAACAACTGCCTTCTCTCTGAATGCTTTAAAACAGAAAATTGTTTTAGGGAGCCGTATTGCGGATTACTTTCACTGTTTGCATTCACATTTCAAGAATCAATTGTTGAACAATGGCAACCGTGCCACTTAGCATATAATCAACTAGAAATTAGTCTAGGAATTCAACTTCTAAAGGTCCTGCTTAATGGCATCTAGATTTGTATAAAAAGGCTTTCTTTGCATGATTGAAAAAACATATACTTTTTTTCTCTTGTGGAACAGTAATTGGACTTTGCAGAGATGCATACAAGCTTCAGCTACCTGAGGTACAAACAACATATTGAGTCGTTTGCATTCACAGGTCAGGTTGACAATGAGCCAAAATGGAAGTAATATGTCTATAATAGACAATAATACAGGAAGGACATATCCTATTATTAAATTTTTTAAGATTATATTAGTATTCATTGCCGTTTATCATATTAGAAATTACAGGAATAACACTATTCTGACTAGACTTTAATATAGTACTGTAAATCTTAATTAAACTAATAATTTTTGGGAATACCCTAGCTCATTTAGCTACAATCTACTAACTACACTGGAATACATACGTGTCTAGTATTGTGAAAGATGAGTAACTGTTTGAGTATCAAATAGTCGTCATACCAGCTCGTGCTGTTGTTGTACAGCAGTAGAAATACTGCTTAGTTAGTTTCTTTACAAAATGCAATTTGCAGGGGGTTGTAGTTTGTACAAAATATTTTTATCCTAAATATCTTCTGAAATATTAGGCTAGTTTGTTTTGCAAATATTTTATATCCAGCTTTGAATATGCTCGATTGCTAATAAAAAGTTTTGCTTAATCATATGAAGAGAGTATAAGAATTCAATCAGTCTTTACATTTGAACTCTTTTAAACAGTAAATTTCACTAACAGAAGTGATTCTGGAGGAAACTACATTAATTAAGGCTGTTACTTGCGTCCAAGCAAATACCATTTGTGGTGGGTTGACCTTGGCTGGCGGCCAGAGGCCTATCAAGCTGCTCTCTCACATCACGTCCTCAGCAGGACAGGAATAGAAAATAAGATGAAAAGGCTCATTGGCTGAGACACAGATACAGGGAGATCACTCACCAATTACTGTCACAGGCAAAGTAAACTCAAATTGGAGAAAATTAATAGTTTCTTTCCAATTAAATGTAGACTGAGATGGTGAGAAACAAAGAAAAATTTAGAAACAACTTCCTCTCAGATTCCCTTCCCCACTTTTTTTCCCAGACTCCTCTCTGTCATTCCTGACTCATCTACACTCTCACCCTGGGCGGTACAGGGCAATGGGGAATGGAGGCTGCGGTCATTGCGGTCAGTCCGTAACACATCATCTCTGCTGCTCGTTCATCCTCATAGTTTTCCCCTGCTCTAGCACGGGTCCTTCCCATGGGCTGCAGCCTTTCAGAAACATAGTGCTTCTGTGTGGGCTCTTCTCCACTGGCCACAGTCCCTGCCAGAAGCCTGCTCTAGTGTGGGCATTCCATGGACTGCAGCTTCTTTCAGGGCACACCCACCTGCTGCAGCCTGGGGTCCTCCATGTACTGCAGAGTGGGTATCTGCTCCACCATGGACCTCTATGGCCTGCAGGGTAGATATCTGCTCCACCATAGTCCTCCATGGGCTGCAGGAGGACAATCTGCATCACCATTGTCTTTACCATGGGCCGCAGGGTAATCTCTGCTCCAATGCCTGGAGTACCTCCTCCTCCTCCGTTTTCTCCATCCCTGGTGTCTGTGTCATTGTTTCTCTCATATTTTTCTCCCTGTTCTCTCTCATAGCTGCTGCCAGTGTTTTCTACCTTTTCTGTGTGTGGCACTCCCTGCCTCTCCTCACAGAGGCCACCCTGCAGCCCCTGCTGCCAACACCTGCGCACGTGCAAGCAACACACCATTATAATACCTACTTCTAAACCCTATATGCTTGTGAGGAAAAGAGTCTTCACTGAGATAGTGGTCAGTCACTGGAACAGTCTCCCCAGGGTCATGGCATGAAGCCTGGATGGTACTCTTAGTGAAATGGTTTTGGTTTAGGTAGTCGTGAGAGGAGCAGCGAGATGGAATCAATGAACCTTATGGGTCCCTTCCAACTTGACATATTCTACGATTCTATTGCATTAATGAAAAATAGAAGAACATTCCTATATTGACACACTGTGGACAACACTTTGTCTTCCCACAAAGGAAAAGAAATGTAGATGTTGCTGTCATATAAGCCTTTAAAATATTTAAGTAAGCAGGAAATCAACACTCCAGTCAGAAGTGAAAATCAAATGAGTGGTTCTAACTCATGAAATCTATTACATACCACAAACCAACCCCATATTATTATTTATTGCCAGCGTATTCCGAGTAGAGGCCCTGCAATTAAATATCACATCAGGATGGAGAGTATTAAGAAAAATTTGAGAAACAGCTTACTGTTCCAGTTGGTGTGAATTACTGACAGATACAGTCTGTCAATATAATAAAAACATAAGCAAAATACTTTGTATGCAAGCAAATTCATTACAAAGGGGAAGTACAGTAGGTACCATTAAGATCTATGCAGCATTTAGATAGTCTTATATTAGTGGTCACACCAATACTGTGCAAATTACTGAGTAAGTAGTCCACTGAGCTGATATGTTAAGGAAATAAGCAAGATGACTGTACTGTGCCTACATTGGTATCTTAATGCCAGCTGATGTGTGCATTCCCCATGTTAATTTACTGGGTGTAGATTCCATGCAGCAACAGAGATCAGTTCAAAGATAATCAGATTCTGTACGTGTTGATGAAATGCATTGACTCTTGTCAGTCCAAGTGTCACAGCTGAGGAAAACACTACTGTGTCAACTCATACTTCATTAAAACCAGGTAATACACATGGGAACTGTCACCATTGATGACGTAGCCATGGCAACAGGTTGTCAACTACAAAACAAAAAGTATCAGGAAAACAGGCTTTATCATTGGTGATTATAAGACCATTTCTCAGAGTATGTGCAACAATGACTGTGCAAAACTGTGAAGTTTAAAACAAAGCATATACTACAGTAGCACAAAACGCTGCAGAAAAGAAATGCAGCAGTATTTCAGTGGTGTGCAGTTAACTACTGAGAGGAAAAAAGTTTATGTCCACAGAGTTTCTGGTCTGGAAAGCGATAGATCCTTTTGAACATATTGAATGTTTCCTATTTGAGACAGGCTATTTCCTTTTAGTCTCAGTTCTGGGAAATCCTCTGAGTCAGTGGCTTGTGGATAGCAATACAAAGCAAGTCATTTGCTGCAGGCATCATCATAATTTGTTCTCCTTGTAAGTCTGTACGGTAGACAACACATTCTGGAGGCACAAGAGCTATTAGTCTGGAAAACAATCTGTTGCTCTTAAACCTTACAAATAGTAATCCCATGTTATCTGTGAGGGCACTTTGTTACCTAAGGACCTCATCTGCCTAGTCTTTTGCTCTCTATGAGTTCAGAAAAGTATAGAAAACAACAGTATAGTTTGGCACATTAAGCTGCTTTTTGCTCCTGTTAGCGTGCATGTGAAATCTGTGTGAATAACACAACTCGCATTTGAAACGATACCACATATTCTAAGGGCACAATTTTCTTAGCAAAAGCCTGATGTTCTCTTAAGAAAGTCAGCCAGCAAGTGGCTGAAGAATCAGAACCAAAGGGGAAAGTATAGAATTTGTCTGAAATCTCAGCGAAACTATTCAGCACCATAGATTAAAGAGAAGCGTCAGAAACAAGCTGTGCTATGCCATTTTTAATTTAGTTTTTGTTTCAAGAGATAATACAATCAAATACAAATATGTCCTGACAGGGTACGGTTATTTGTTTAGTTTGTCATTAAGTGTCTGACTGACTGACACATTTAAAAAAAGCCAAATAAAACAGCAACAAAAAGCCTGATAAATATACTGGTTCTAAATTCCTTCTAAAATAAGCCAATAATAAAAAAATGTAAATTATAGAAGAAAACTTGTCTAGATTCATTACATATATAACAAATCATAACTTTGATGGTAATGTGGATGAATAGACATTTATATATGTTTTTACAAAACAGCTTAGCTACCACATTTGAAAACTCTTTTTAAAATATTGTCTTTTAAATGTATAAGCAGATCCATCTTGACATACTTCATTAAACAGTTACTGCAGTCTCATTTAAATTTACTTTAATGCATCCATTTCTTTAAAAAACTTTCCAAGACCTTACATCCTAAAAGTAGTATTATCTTATTTGTCAGCCTAAGCCCAGCCTACTTGCCAGTTCCTTAATGCTCATAAATTTTCCTGTCTTTTGCTTTTCTAAATCCTTGTCTGTTTCTGATGGGCCTTATCTGTAAAAGCAGACAGATGAAAGTTTGGGGAAGATCTAGACATTCTGCAGTCAGGGACCCGTCCTAGGTTATTTGCAAACTTCATTATCTCATGGTAGGTCATACTCTGCAGAAAACATGGAGATACCTCTTCCTCGTTCCTACCCTGGAGCTGGTGATAATTGTAGAAAGTGCTGTACTGATAGTGCAGCATTGATGAGAGAGCTCTGCTTCCACTTCCCTGGGCATTTTTTGTCTCAGGGACTAATTCAGCTTGATTTATAGACTGCTTCACTGTACTGGCTTAAAGAGTTGTAAGGGAAAAAAAACCAAACAATGTATCTGATGTTATCTGACAGGTGATTATTGTATAAATCTGCACATAGGTAAAATGACCCATAATTCAGGCTGTGCAAAAAACAAAAGCAGTTTTGTGGGGACTTAAAGCTTTTACTAGTTGAAATGCTGTAAGTTAATTTTAGATAAAAGTATTTCTATCCTTTCTTTTCTGCCTGTTGCTGGGATGTATATTTGCAGTGAAGAGAGACATGCCCTACCCTTCTTCCACATTCCTTAAAATTTTATATTTCCCCAGATGCAGTCTCCCATTTTCAGCTTCTTGTTTTTATTTCCTGACCCTCCTCTGTTCCTCTTCCAGTCTCCTTAAAGAATCTCACGGTATTCACCTAATTCCATAAAATATTTCACTGTCACGCTCAGCATTTTTTTTTGAATGATTTTCTGCCTTTCTGTGTTTCTCATTGGTGTGCAGGTCTGGAGCAGGGACAACCCAGTGGGAATACAGAAATGTTTCTTCTTAGTCATGTTTATACTGGAAAGAAATAGTTTTAAATGTCTGAATTAAGCTCTTCATTTTAACTAGTAACAATTCATACAGGAAAGTAGGAGACAGAGTATATTATATCCTCTCTGAAAGCTTCTGCTATGTTTGTGGTGAGAGACATTTTAAAGTGCAAATAACGAATTACTGTAATAAAACCACAGTGATAAGGTTAAAAGAGGTTGCAAAGTTCAAATTCTGTTACTTTAAACTGCAATTTCCTTCTTAGCCGCTTTACTCTGACTGCTTTGCAAGTAACTATTTGCTCAAGTCTGTGCTAACTGTTCTGTTTGAGGTTTAATGTCAAAGCACACAGATCTGTGCAAACACAGAATTGCAGTACAATATGTCAATAAACATAAAAATATTAATTTTTAGAGTGAATATGCAAAATACTATATCAGACATGTGTTGTGTATCAGCCCAGTAAGGCTGATAACACTAGCTTTACTTCTTCATCCCCTGATTTAACTTGCTTGCAACATGGAGAGATGTAAGAATCTGCTTTCCAAGCAAGCCTCACTGATTTTGAACAGTTAGATATCGTCATAACCCAGGAGCAATTCAGGAAGTACTTGATTTATTTTAATAATTTAATCCATTCCGTTTGTTCCTCTCCACTTTCCATTTGACCATTGCTATCCTCTGACTTATTCTTCAGCTAGAGGTCCTTCTCTGAACATCTGCACCTCTGTGTCACAATTTAACACTCTGTATCTTGTACATGCTTTATCGTAGCTGTCTGCTTTTCCCCATTCTTCTGTGTAAGAACTGCTTTATAACCTTTGTGAAGACACGTTTGAAGTGCCAGCCATCTGGTTCCCTTACAGTTCAGCTGCAGTTAGTCCCTGCTGCAACAGCTCTCTTCATTTCTGAAGTGTCTCCAGTTCTTGATTAATCTGAATGTTCTTGAGTTGAACTCTTTCTTCAATCATAGATGAAAACTTTACCTCTGTACTTCGACTTTTGGCCATATGTGTGATACCGAAAGTATGTCAGTAACACTACAGTGAAGTGCTTCGTCTTCAGCTTTCTTCCTAACAGCTTGAATGTTTTCTCCAGAGCCTCTTTGGTTCATTTTTTTTTGTTTGTTTTTAAATCTAGATGTGCCATTAATAGTCATTCCTCTTCAGCAATTTTAGATATCTTATCTAGGCAACTCACAGGGTTCACCACAGCCAGCTGATATAACATGATTTCTTCTCTGGCATCACATGCAGAACACTTGCTTGTTTCAGCTCACTTCTGGTCCCTGTAGGGATCCCTTCTTCCAGGGAGAGGATGGCTGCAAGAAGATGAAGAGAAGCTATCACTGGGATTATTTTTCCCCCCCATAGCTCACTGCTGTTCTGATTGCTTTACGGTGTTGCTAGCTCAGAGATGAGATTGCTGTATCCAGGTGTTTGCGATGGGCTTCCTATGAGAATGTGCTCCTCAGCAACACTAGAAATAAACGTTCAAAGAGTACTCTCTGTCTCCTTGGAGTTCTTCAGTTCCACAACTGAGTCAAGTGCTGAGTCCCTTAGCGCTATGGGCTGCTTATGCGCTGCATACCCATCTGGTGTCTGCCTCAAAGCAGGTAATCACATAGATGTGTGACGGATACTTAATGCAGTTCATTGGGAACTCTGCTCCATTTTACTGTTGGTCTGCTTGAGGGTGTGAAAGGCTTAATGGATTTCTGTGTCTTATTCAATTGACACTTCTTTATATTACTAGAAATAAAAATTGATTTCCAAGGATCAATTAGTTATTACATATAATAATTAAGATTACATTTGTTATTACTGATATTGCTTATACTGGCATTCTATGCAGGTCTTTCAAGAAACTGCTCATTAGGTTTGTTTGATTTCCTTTCATCCCTTTAAAGGAAGTCTTGTTTGAGGAAGTTGCTTAGATCAGAGTGTGAAATGTTGATCTAGTCAGTGAAGTGCAGTCGTGTTCATTCAGCCAGTTTCCAGGACATACTATAATAATCAAGGAATAGACTTGCCTCCTTTGGCTGCTCCAGGGCACTGGGTTGTCAGATTAAAGTATTTTTTTCTTTTGGATGTCTGTAGTCAAACTCTGCAGATGTTACAAACAGACAGTATTTTTGGTGCCTGGAATTAAGTAAAATTAAACCTAATACAATAGTTGATTTTATATATCTTCAGGACGTATATGTGGAGAGGTTATTTTCCAAAAATTCAAGTACAACAAAATTGTTTTCAGCCACAACAGGAAAAAAAAGTATATTCCTATATAGGAGTACATCTCTTCAGTTAGAAGCATTTGGGGGACAGAAGTTTTATCAAGAAATGATGGTGCATGAAAACCTAGAAATAATAAAAATCAAAGTTTTGAGGAACTTTGAGGGAACTTTTATTTGGAAGTTTTAAAAAGAGAAACAGTATTGCTTTTAAATGACATTTTCAATTGAAAACATTGTTTCAACTTCATCTGCTTTTCATTGCCTTAATTTCCTATTTAACTCAACTTCTATTGTTTTCCAATACTTTTTTCAACATGAAGAAAAAATCTCCACTAGAAATAAATGATTGAACAGAAACAAAAATATATTTAATATTTTTCTTGAAAAATGTAAGTTAAAATGTTAATAATTAATTGAAAAATATGAACAAATAAGAAGCTCTGAATATTTAAATACGACTTTGTCTTGTATTTGATGTTTACGTAATAGTTTCTCTTAAAAACTTTTCCCTTCAGTCATTCTTTTGATTTTTGATTCTGTATTTAGTTTTAAAAGACATAACTGAAGATTTTTATTTTGACAAATTTGCATATCTTAGCCCCATCTTATGATGTATCGCCTGCCAGTATAATTCCATTTTTTCCCTGTGTCTTGGTTATTGTTTTCAAAATAGCAGTGGCCTGCATTCCACAATTTTCAGTTGAAGACCATGTGGAGAAAAAAACCCCAACTTTCTATGACTTCTGGGCAAGATTTCAAATAGTTGTGTTGTTCTTATTATTTTTCTTTTTAACTATATTCACAAGAAATATATTTTGCTTCCCATTCGGATATTTTATTTGATGCTGAGACTTCACTAATGTTGTGTATGAAATTCACAGCATGTGCTGTCAGGATATCCTACTGTGCTTTTGAAATTCTGATTTCTAGTTTTCTTTCATGTGCTGTGAATTATTAATCTTTCAGTTTGTTCATGGCTTAATGCTCTGTCCTATGTGTTCTGCCAATTTGTCTATCTACTCAATTCATATTAAAATTTTTCTGAACTGCCCAGACTGCGTGTCAGACTCTTAGCCATACTGTCTAGGAGCCTTATGCCCCAGGCATAAAATTTTCCACCTTAAACTTTACCTTAGCTTAATGTGAGAACTGATACCATTACCCCAGTGGTATTTCATTGTCTCCTAAAAATACCATTCCAGAATAATTTCCCATTCCATGTACTACAGGCACCTCCGGGTTCTCATCTTCAGTAAATCTCATTACTCTTCATTCTTCCCCACAACACTTTTGTTGGAAAAGCATCATCAGTGGCATGGAATTCAGTTTTGCCCATGGTCCTACTGGGCAGCTGCTACAAACTGCTGGCTCAGATTTTGAAATTGTAGGCAATAGAGAAGTAAAGGGAAAGAATTGTTTCTAAGGCTCTGCAAAATAATTAAATTTTAATAAATGGAGCAAATAGAATATATTTTTTTTTTGTTAGTAGTCTTAGATGTTATATATAACAAAATAATTTTGAGGAAATGTTTTAGTTTTTTAAAAAGTTGATGATTCATGTCATACTAAAAGAAGTTTTATACAGTTTTGTTGCTGTTGTTGCTAATAAAGAAGTTAATTTTCACGTCCTTTGTCTAAATGAGCCTGAAAATGTTCTGAGAAAATGGAAAAGTTCCGTTTTAGGAGGAGAGTTCAAGGAACGGTATATATTTTATGTGTTTTGACTGCAGTAGTGAAATTCAGAGGATATGTCTTGTAATAATTTAAAAAATGGTTTAGAATTTTTTCTGATCTAAAAAAAATGAGTCTGTTTGCAGGGATCAACATCACAAATTACAGGAAATTATTTTCATTACTATATTTTATTTCTAGGTTTTATAACTCCTACCTCTTCTGATTGCTTTCATCTCTATTGTCCATTTTGATAGTAGAGATCAACATAGAATGTCATCTGTAGACCCAAAGGTTGTGTTCTTTACCTCTGTATTTCTGTATTGTACAGGAATAGGTGGCTCAAGTGAAAGGCTTAATTTTGTAAAATTCTTTTTATCGCCACCCAACTTTTTTCTCTTTTCTTTTTCCTCTCTCCCTTTGTTTGCCAATGCATTTAAAATAATAACAGGCTTCAAGCACTACAATAATTATTTTTGAGGCTTACTTTTATTGCTTTCTAACTTGCATGACAGTTCTATTATTCAGGGCGCGAAATATGCAAGTTCCTTCAGGATAGGAAAATAATACATTGATATTGTCTGTATTTCTAAAAGAAAAAGAAATGACATTAATAGCTTTCATTACTTTGATACTGAAAGCAGAGTTGTAGCCTGTGTTCAAACGATATTTGAGTCATTTAAATTGATTACTGAGACTTTCCCTGTAAGAAAGGGAAAGAAGCACCTCTAGAAACAATTCAGATTTGAGATGATCTGAATCATACTCTACAACACGTAATTTTTCTATTTTGGCATCCTAGAACAACCACAGTCCAAACTGAGATATTGTTTTTAGGTATATTTGGAGAAAAACAGAGAACGTAATTCATTGTGGGCAACAACAAATTCTATTTGCCTCTGCTAATGAGGACAGCCAGATACCTTTTGAGAACAGGTTGAACACTTACTTTGTCGCACCACAAAAATCCTGTAGTTTCTTAGAACCTATTAGTAGATCTCCAGGCAGGTAGACTTAATTAAAAATGTTTCATGAGCTGATTTCTTGGGAGTAATTTGAGTGTATTTAATTAAGGATATATTTTCATGATCCAAAGCTTTAGTAGGAACACCAATCTTAAGGATTCCCATCTGCCAGACAACCTCAGTGCTCTTCTTCTCATCATGGTTTGGAGTCTTTTGTGTATCTTATTTGGGGGGATTTGGAAGGATGAATAGGTGGGAGAGGATTGCTTTTACCCAAGTCTAATCTGCTGTCCGGTGTGGGACTCTAGTTATCTCAGGAATGCTGAGACAAGAAAACAATTTTTTTAAACCAATGGTGTTGCGTACTACATCCTGTGGTTGCAGTGAATTAATTACAAAGAAGAGACAGAAGAGGACTGAGATCACATTAGATAACTTTTACTAAAAAATGTAAATATTCCTTTAGAATTACAAACAATATAAAATAAAATTTAGTAATTTTTCTCTGTGAAATCCATATGCTATTCTTTATAGCTTTTCATTTTTATACCTCATTTTATAAAAGCTTGAATAGTATTATTAGTAATACAGTAGTATAATTTGGTGTGATTAGTGAAACTTTGGATAACTATATATTGATTGTTTCACAAACCCACTTGCACCACGGGATTGTTTTCAACATTTCCTAATTGCTTATGAGATTCTATGTTTAATTTTAGCATTTCGTATTATTACAAGGAAGAGGAGATAGTGCAAATTTATATTTTCAGTTATTTCTGTTTCACTTAAATATTTAAATATTTCCAATCTGTATATAAATATTAAACTGCTTTTTTTATTTTATATCTGGCTATGATAGCCTGCTTCCTGAAAATAAGAGATTACATATCTTGTATCTGCTTTTCCAGTATTAACTACGAAAAAAATGTTTATGTTCATGTTTTTTTAAACTCTGGAAATTATGATTGTGTTATTTTGAGGACCTTTGCATGAAACCAAGAAGTTAATAATGGCCAGAACTTAGAGAAAAATCAATACTACTTTAAAAATGACTGTAATAGTATCTTCCACATTCTCTTGAATGTTTTTGAGATACTGTTCATTAACTGATTTTATTTCAAAGTTTATTCCCTTGAGAGATTCAATATCCTACTAGTGGTAAATTCAGTAAAACTAAAAGGCTCCAGTTATTCCCCATACTGCACTTCCCTCCTCTAAAATATATAAAAAGTTCTTTATTAAAATTGAGATTCTGTTAAATCTCGAATAGGTGTGTAGATTTATTTTAAATATTTTTTGCTCTATTGCTATTTCTATGTGTAATTTTACGATTACATAGATAAAAAGGTAGAACTTAACCATAAGGAACTTCTCTCTCCATTGAACTTCTCATAGCAAAGAACTCCAATCAGAAATATCTCATGAAAGCTTTTTGTGAACATTTAATCTCTTTAGGTATCTTAATGTCCATGAACATTTTAAACTGTACGAGTGGTGACATTTGAGTTATTTTTCTTGTAAAAGTCTTGCAAGTGATGGGAGGTTTGTGAAATGAAAAAGAAAAAAAAAAAATAATTTTTTTTTTTTTTACCATGTCTTGGTAAATCAATATATGTTTTTTTCCTGCTGAATACTGTCTAAAGGCTTAGAAATAAAAATCCTCTTTTTCCTTTGTAGAAATAAAATGATGACCAAGGGGAAATCTTAAACTTCCAAGGTACTTTTCAACACTTAATTGTTTGCTTAAAGCACTTTTGAGTTTTGAGGGAAAAGGATGCAGGTTTTGAATAAGATATTTAAGTATTTACCTCTTGTGTCTTTTTCATTCACATCAAACTCAAAGGTTTGTATTTCTCATTCCTTATTCAGTACAAAGCTTAACAACAATTAAAACAATTAATTACTTTATTTACTTCCATCAGCTATAGCATTCAGTGATGGTGTTATTTTTCAATGGATTATTCTTAATGTAAATCTGGATTTCAATTAGGTTTTTTTAAAAGCTTGTATAAATCAACTAATTATGAATTTACATATTGTAATCCGTGTTGGAATAAAAATTAATCAGATGGATCTGTATATACAGATTCCGTTTATATTTTTTTTCATTGAGAAATAATATTTGATTTGATACTTCATTTTAACACATAAGACATTGTTAGAAAATTAAATTAATATAATTATTGTTTCTATTTTTAAAATGTGAATATGAATGATTTTTTTATAACAAGGCACACAGTTTCTTGCTTCTTTATTAAAATTAGTTGTCTACTGTCAAGAAGAAACTCAGTGTTTGTCTTTAATTTCCAGTTTTAATGGAAGTTTAAATTAAAGTGGATTCAGTAAGACAATGTAATGTGTGTGAGATGGAAAGAGGCAATAAAGGGCAGTGTCCTTAACATGATCTGGAAGATGGGAAATTATGCATGCCTAATAGTTTGTGGAATTTGGTTTATTGTCTGCCTGTAAAGTTTTGATCTCTTTTGCCATATATTTTCATTGAAGCTTAGTTCTGTAAGTACCATCCTCTAGCATAAATGTATATGGTGTTTACTTCAAAATGACTTAGACTAACATTTCTTTCTCCTTCCTTTGGTTAGTTTGTTGTTCTGAGATACTATTTTTCATATTAAGTCTTCTTGGATTGTGAATTATGCCCTTTGGCATTTTGAATTTCTGTTGGAGGTTTTGATATGCATGGTATTATAATTTGGAAAACAGTTTCTCCACTAACATGAAAGTAAAGGAAGTGATGACAACATTGAGTCACTTAATCACCTCAGTGGCCCTTTGCTAGAGTCTCTCCAGTAGCTCCCTCTCTCTTTTGTACTGTGGTTCCCAGAACTGGGCCCAGTACTCCAGGTGTTGCCTCATGGATATTGAATAGAGGAGATCCCCTCCCCTGACCTGCTGGTAACACTCCTCCTAAAGCAGCCCAGGAGACAGCTGGTGGTCTTTGCCACAGGGATCCATGACCAGTCCGTGTTCAGCTTGGTGTCCACCAGGACCTTCAGGTCCTTCTCTGTACCAGCCTGTGCTGGTGCCAGGGGTCGTTCGTCCCCAGCTGCAGGGCTTTGCACTCCGCTTTGCTGAAATTTGTAAGATTCCTGTCCACCCATTTCTGTAGCCTGTCAAGGTCCCTCTGGATGGCAGCAAACCCCTCTGCTGCATCAGCCACTCCTCCCAGTCCTGTGCCATCAGCCAACTTGTTGAGGGTACACACGGCCTCATCAGCCAAATCATTAATGAAGATGTTCAGCATGACTGGATCCAGTATTGATCTCTGGGGTATGTCACTAGTCATTGGACTCCAACTAGACTTTGTGCCACTGATCCCTAGCCTTTGTGCCTGGCTGTTCAGCCAGTTTTCAGTTCTCCTAACTTTTCATCGATTATATAGTCCCCTGGCAGTGGTGTTCTCCTGTCGCTATAATGAAGTCCTTCTCTTCAAGTGTAAAATGTTCTCATAAAAAATCGTTGCATTTTACTATTGCTTTTCTTAGAGTTTGGTGGGGTTTTTTTAGTATTCTAACTTTCACACATGTTTTAGAGGAGGGTATTGCTGTGAATTCAGGCATTTATGTAGTCATGTCTTGGCAGCAGCTTAATTGCACTGTATTATTAGGAATGCACCCACATACTTAAACAACAAATAGCATAAACACTAAATTTAATACATTTGAAATTTATATAAAAGTATTTTGGAAATGGTGTCTATAAATATTGTACCTTCAAAGAGGAAAATATCTAGATCAGTCTTCAAACTCCAAAAGTAATAGCTGTTCATAACAATTGCAATCCAGTCCATTGTACTCCTATCTCTGCAAGAAGAAAAAAAAAAAAGTATCCGATTTCCAGTGCATTAATAATAGAAAATACTGAGAAATATCCTCAAGAAGTATTTAGTAAAACTGTCATATTTTCAATATGTTATTCAACATGAATAGGTGAAAATATGCACGCCCAAGTGTTTATAGCACTCTCTCCTAAAAATATCTAGATAGAATTAAATTGTTGTCTTAAAAAACTTTTTTTTAAAGTGGTCACAGAGAACAATCTGTTACTGTATTGTTGACAAGAATAAAACAGAATAAAATGAACAGTAGAAAAAAAATAAGATCTTGAAGCTACTATTAAAAGATCTTTGAAAATATTCACTCTGAAATATCATTAATTCAATACTTCATGCCCCCAAATTTTCATAAAATGTATATCTGCTTCAGCAAAAGAAGGGAATTATGTCCTTGTTATGCCATGTTTTCTATTATTTTTTAGCACCGTTCTTCATACTTTCTTGTTAATACAACTGAAAGCACCCAAAATATAGGTTCCATTTTGCATATGTTGTTAATGGGAAACGAAGGTATAGTGAATACTGAAGCTAACCAAGATATCATCATGAGTAGCAGCTTGCAGTGCAGTTTGAAAGCATAAGGTCATGGTGTTCCCAGTACAGCCTGCCTTCTCTGGAGCGTTGCACAGCATAAAGTCATGAGGAACAGAGATAACAAGAGTATCGAGAGGTGGAAGAAGGATGCCTGTCCTACCACCATACTTGACAGTTTCCCAGCAATACTCTCTGATCTAGAGTCTGGAAGATACCCTAGACTTTGGAAGACAGTTTCTCAGCTGCCTTAGAACCCAGTGAGTAGTCATTCAGTAAAGTCTCACACTGGTAAGGTGTAAAGTATTATTAGGCTTGCTAAATAAAGGTGGTTGAAACAGACGCCGCTTCTTCGTGCTTATTTATGAATCTGATTGTCTGTCTATCTTGTTTTGTTAGATCGTACTATTCCATATCCAGCTGACCTGGAAGCCAGCAGTCAACATCTGACAGCCAAACAAGCTGACTTCCTCCCAGCAGCCTAACCATGACCTTTGTAATAGAATGTAGTAAACAAAACTGGTAGCAAATAAAGAGCAATCTGGAAAAACAAAACAACCTCCTCTCACCATCTGCACCCACCTCCCCAAGGACACAGTTGCGGCATTCACCACAATAACTGAATGCTTATACTCATCCATCTTTCTTATTTGACTCTCTGTCTCTTCTCCATTACAATGTAGACATACTGCTGTTTTCTGTGTGTCGTGTAGGTTGTTTGCCATGATCAAGATTTTTGTTCAGATGCTTTCATGTCACGGTATCACAGCTTGAGATACTGAAGTCATATTTTAGTGTTTTTGGTAAAGCATGTTCTTTTAAAGAACACTAAGCTATAAAAGGGACTGTTGATCAGTGGTTGTCAGTTCCAGGAAACAAATGAAAAGTCAGTGTAAAAGTTATGAGTTCATGAATTATTACAAAATATGCTATCATTAACAAAGTCATATGATGCAAAAATGTTCAATTATTGTTTTATTCTTTTTCACTTAAATTAGTTGTCTCACAGATTCTTAAGGGAGAAAATACAGGGTAGTGTATACATGCATAAAAAAATTCTAGTCAACGTGTATTTCTGTAAAGGTTATCTTTTTATCATCTTACTTCTTTTTATCGAGTTATGTATACATATAAACTTATATAAATACATGCATACATAAAAATATTTATGGATAAGCACTCATATATACTACACAATGTGTCTGCTTCCATGACTAGGCATAGATAGCTATGGTGAAATTGCCCTCTGCTTGAAGGGAGCAGATAACTGAAGCCTCTCATGGCTTTTCCCTTAGAAAAAAGAAATCATCTTTATTTGGAGTTTTATGTGAACTTCTGTCCTCTAGTAGTTCTGGTCCAATAATACAAAAGTAAATTTGGTTTTAGGTATTTTGGCATAAAACTGTTTTCCTCTTCTTGTAGTTCAGCTTCTCCTGATTAATTATTTCTAATACAAAGAAAAAACTCTTTCACTATTTGTTCAGCTCAGTATCCAGTAACCTCTGTTTCAACTAGAGCTTTATTTAGCAAGCCTAATAATGTTTTGCACTTTACCAGCTTTACATGGTGACTCTTGACAAATCACTTCTATGCACACTAGAAGCGTGGCACTTGCTAGAATGCCTGTCACAAATATCTCAATACATGTCTTCATGTATTGCCTCCTAAACAAGTCTTTCAGTCTCTGAATACCGATTTCTGAAAGAGGTTTGTCTCTTTTCTGAGCTTCTTTGCCTGGAATGGAAAATACTTCTATTTCTGCTTGTTTACTATAGAGGTTCCTGTAGACTTTCTTAAATTAACGTTTATTGTTACATTTAATTTCAAGCACGCTTTAATTTTTGTGAGATAGCCTCACTTTTCAGTCACTCCCAGTTACAGTCATTTAATCATTCACCTCAGTGCAAACAGGCAATCAGGTCTTTAACAACAGAACAATGACACAAAAAAATGGAAATCCATATTGTGAAAGAGGTCCTAAATCAACCTTTACTGATTAATTCCCCCTTTATTCACAAAGCCTAACTCATCCTGACTGAATCAATCAAAAAGCTATTACCTTCATACTTGCAAGTGTTACTTTCAAAATCAATAAAAACTGAGTTAATTTTTAAGATACAATATATTACCAAAATAAAAGATTCCAATTACTTGGTCTAGAGATTTATCAAAAACTGTTGTAGTTGGTAAAATCATGTTCATTGGCCCTGTAAATTTTTTTAGTGTTTTGTTTCAACTTTGTTCATTTTTCTCAGTTACATTTACTTCTGTAGCTGGATTAGTATTATTTTTTGTGAATGTGCTTTTTCTACTTCTGCACACGAAACAGTTTTATTTATGATTTAATAGGAATTCTTTCTGCCCTATATGCCATGTGTTTATTCTGGTTTTTAATAAGGCCAGAGTAAAAGTTTTGAGGACTGATGGGTAGAGACAGGAGCCACCTGGCAAAGTAGATCAAAAGCATCTTTGGCAAGAGACTGACAAACCCGGTGAGGAAAATCACCACCCAGTTAAGTGTGGAAGCAGTTAACAAGGGTGGAGATCAAAAGGTGCAAGGTGACAAGAACAAAAAGTGCTCCGGAAACAATAAACAGGGGCAAAACAAAACCTTCCTGAAATATACACTAATGTACACAGTCGTACAGGAAGAACCAAAGTTCCACATGCAGATGCTGAATTGTGGCATTTTTGCTGATGCAATAACTGAGATGTTTTGGGATAGCTTGCATGACTCTGTTGCGATGGAATAACACAGTCTATTTAAGAAGGGCAAGCCATGAAATAGAGGAAGAGAAGTTGCCCTTTATGTTTAGGAGCAGCTTGAAGGTATGTACACCTTATTTACAGCACACAACTGCTTGAGAGCTTGCAGCAACCTCAAATTAGAGGACAGGCCAGCGACCATGATACTGTGGTTGGAAATCTTCCCAGATCATCCAATCAGCTTCAGGAAGGGGAAACATTCTTCTTTAAATAACTAGAGAAAGTCTCTGTATAACAGATTCTGGCTCTTATGGGAAAGTCTAAACTCCATTACAGCTGCTGGAAGGTAAGCAAGAATTCCAGAGGGTGTCAGGGATAGCTTCTTGGTACAGGTACCAATTCTACCAGCTAGGGGATGGCTCACAGCTGGAACTGATATTCAGTAACAAGAACTTAGAGATATGGTGCTCAGCGGTAGCTTTGATTGCACTCACCGTGAAATCATGGAGTTCAGGATCCTAAAGGGAGTAAGGAAGGACAGTAGCATAGTACAAACCTTGGATTTCAGTTGAGCAGGTTTTGATTTATTCAGGAAACTGTTAGATGGGCTCCCATGGGAGCCAGCCTCAAGAGCAAAGGAGGTCAGGAAAGAAAATAACTTTTTAAGGGCCTTTCTATTACGAAAGCAGTTTGTCACAATACTCTGGAAAACAAGGAGACACACCAGGAGACTGGCTTGGCTAAACTGAGAACTCATGGGAGCTCCAGTGCAGAAAGGCTGTGTACCGGGGTGGAAACAGGGACAACTGCAAAGGAAAAATTCATCCATACGTGCCCATGGGACCTTATAGGCTGCAACCAAGAATGTTGAGGAAGTTGGCTGATGTCCTTGCAAGGTTGCTGTCTATCATCTTTGGAAGATCATGAAGTTTTGGGCAGGTATATTGTGATGGGGGGAAAAAAAATAAAAAAGGCAAAAAACCAAAGTGTCCACTGAAAAACCTACAGGTGCACCATCAAGTTATTAGTAAGCTATTTAACATTGACTCCTATAATACTTTTGTATACAAACTGGGACAATAGGATCGGAAATGCTTGAGTACCAAAGGAAACTTCATAACTTTTGATCTGAATTGAAATGGAAAAAATATATTAAAAATATATAAAGTGAATTGAAACAAAAAGAATGAAACAAAAGGTACTTAAGTTAAAGATTATAATTTTCAATTTTTTGGCTGCAGAAATCCTTTTCATTTTTTGTCTATTATTGATAACAAAAAATATGGTAAAATACAAGAGCTTCTTGAAGAGAGATTTTATGTTTTGGCCAGGTTTATTCTAAGTTCACGATGTTAACTGGTTTGCCCTTAGCTCTCTAGTAACATTCTGAAAAAATACATGGATCTATGCCATTAATCATGACAGCAGATTTGTCTTTTGTTTTCTTATCTTGTCACGGCTGGAACACCTCTCCTATGATGAGAGAATTGGGGTTGTTCAGCCTGAGAAGAGGGGGCTCCCAAGTGACTGTATTGTGATTTTTCAGTACTTAAAGGAGGCTTATAAGAAAAACTGTGAAAGACATTTTATCAAGGCCTGTGGTAACAGGACAAGGAACACTTTAAAAGGGTAGATTTTAGATATAAGGAAGAATTTTTTTACAAGGAGGTGGTAAGACAGTGGAACAGGTTACCTAGAGAAGTTATGGATGGGACATGGCTTTGAATAACCCTAGTGCAAGATGTCCCTGCCTATGGCACCGAGGTTGGACTAAATTATCTTTAAAGATGCATTCCAGTCCAAGCTGTCATATGAATCTACCTCAGCTGTTTTTATTTTCTCCTCTGAAAATAGCAGAAGAAACAAAAAATAATTTGATACCTCAACAGCAATAAAATACTTTAAAAGACAAGAGTTTGACTGATTTGAGGTGAAAAAGAAGATGTCACTTCTAGAGACGTCTTGATTTGTCCTTCCAGTGAGTTCAACCAGAGTGGTTTAGAGAATTTCTCAAAGGAGATATTGTACTGCAGATGTCTGTGTCCTAAATTCATGCATACATGTAGCATAGCATATTACATGATCTGGCATGCATGACCTATTATGATTTTGTGAAAAAATGTTATACTCAGTAAAAATTAATGCATCATTTAAACTTTGAATTCTGCAATTTATTATTGCTTTAGCAAGAATATATTTTAATTATTTATTATGCTTCTTTAAAAGGAAAAATCCTAAAAATTAAAGATAAAAGCTAGGATATTGTGCATTATACCACTACTGGATTTACTTGTGTTATTTAGAGAGAATTTCTTTCCACAATGATAGGAAAAGCAGATTATTTAGTTCCCATATAAGAGTATATGTGAGCAAGCACCCCAGAGGAGAATGTGAGAGGCTTCTTGTTGCTGGCCTCATGACTTCTTTCTGTTGAGCTTAGGCAAGGTGTTATAGAGTAGTTTCTCCTATTCCATGAAACACATATAGGTAATTACTGTCTCTATAGGTCTATATTACATTTAAAGTCAGAATCCTCTAGAGTATACTGGCCTCATTACATGTTACTATTTAAGAAAGCTTTTTCTGTGTTATATTGTGTTAATAATTTATTTAGGGTAAAGATAATCTCTTAGCAGTTTCAGGGAATGCATATACATTTTCTCTTTGCCTACTGCGAGCGTTAAAGATGTTTATTCATACAGCTTACAAATGGTCACAAAATGTCAGTTTCAGATCAAATGAAATTCTACTCCCTGGGATGTAAATGGATCATTTCTGCTGCGCTCTTAGGCCTTTCTAGTTTAAAGAACAAGAAATACAGTCAAGCATCCAAAATTAGTTTTCCTGCAGTGCGCTATGAAAAGAAAGCATGATTAATATATCCTACACATCTCAGAAAAAAAATGTCAGTGACCATGGTGAGCGATTTCAGAGTATTTTTTAAAATGAAACTATATGGAACTATAGGACTTTTAATTTTATTTTAATTATATTTTAATTTTATTTCATTAAAGGCTGCAGATTCTCAAGTGAGGAACCGAGGAAGTTTTTGAGAAAGAGAATACTATTTTACCTATATGACTACCTCACAAACTAAATAAAAGCGTACAATTCTTTAAGAGTGTGCTAAATTTCTTGGGTCTTGAGTAGGGAGGAACAGCCAAAAACTCTTAGGGAAGAGTGATTGGAAAGCTGTCTGGCAGAAAAGGACCCTGGGGTGTTGGTTGACAGCCGGCTGAACATGAGCCAGCAGTGTGCCCAGGTGGCCAAGAGGGCCAATGGCATTCTGGCCTGTATCAGAAATTGTGTGGCCAGCAGGATGAAGGAAATCATCCTTCCCCTGCACTCAACACTGGTGAGGCAGCACCTTAAATCCTGTGTCTGGTTTTGGGCTCCTCACTGCAAGAAGGACACTGAGGTGCTGGAGCGTGTGCAGAGAAGGGCCATGAGGCTGGTGAGGGGGCTGGAGAACAAGTCCTACGAGGAGCGGCTGAGGGAACTGGGGTTGTTTAGTGTAGAGAAAAGAAAGCTGAGGGGAGACCTCATCACTGTCTACAACTGCCTGAAAGGAGGTTGTAGTGAGGTTGGTGCTGGGGTTGGTGCTGGGCTCTTCAGAAATCACTTTGTGCAATTGTGTCTTCTTCTTATTTTTCTTTCTCTACACAAAAGTGAACAAAAACCATGCAATGAAAATACAGTTATTACCACTGCCTTTTCTCCTTAGATGGTAACTTGGATTGCATTTCTCCTATCTCTACCCAGATGGAACATAGGGCTCTTATAAGAATATAGCTGTTATGTAGTACTCAGGACCCACTATCTTTGCACTGTCCTATGTATTTTTGTGGAGTGACTGAAAAAGAGAAAGTACGACAAACATGTTCTTAATAACAAAGGTTTGCTACCTTTTTACATAGAAGTATTTGGTGTCAAAGGAGGAAGAAACAGTGAAGCTGCCTTGAGGATGCAGATATTCTCAAATTCATTTATCTCAGAGCATATTTACAAACCAACAAAGGCTTTAAGGCTAGTAAACAATCCTATAATTTCAATCTTAAACTCATCACGCTTCTTTCCTTCTGTTTTCTTTAACTGTACTAGGTTCTTTATACAGAAGTATGTATATGTACATATAATATCCACATAATTATATATACAAGTGTACACACTTGCATCCCTAACTATTTCATCAAAGCTCTTTTTCCTTATTTTATATATCAATTACTTATGTCTCTATCATGTTGAAGCAGTAAACCACAGAAATTATGGCATTATAAACATCATTAATATTCTGTAAACCTGCTTCTATGCCCAGCCTTTATCCAGAAATGTAATCTTACAATGCTGAAATGTGAAGGCTTTACTTAATTCTCAGTCAATAAAACTTTCATTAAAAGTACTAGAGGCCTGCCCAGTGCAAATTGGCAAGAATTTAAGAATTTTTTTACCTATGCCAGGACTACTTTTATGATCAGAATTTTGTGCAAATATATGCAAAGTGAATTTCTTATTTATTGGCTGGTGAAATGAAATTCTGAATAAAATTTTTGTTTGGGTTTTCATCTTAAGATTTTTGATTTAACTTTCATTTTGTATTCTCAGTTGTAGTTGTAATTAAAAAAACCCAACAACTTTTATTTTTCAGAATCAGTATGTTATGTTCAAATACATACGAATCGCAGGAATAATAACAGCCTTATATATAAACTACTGTCTTGGGCATCCAGATTACTTCAGATAGGTTGTGAGATAAAGAAGCCATGTAGAGGAGAAAGAAAGTTGTAAGGCAGGAACAAGTATACATGATATTGATGACACAGCTCATTGTGTTTCTAAAGGAGGAAGTGACAGAAATATACACCAGATGTTCCGTTGCTATACAAGGCCACAAATGAATCCCATGTTGCAGCAATTATTCTGTCATCTAGCTGTACTCCTGAATACAATTGATGAGCAAGACCATACCTTTTAGGTTTTTTAAACACTTTAGGAAACTGCTCTTCAGGTAAACAAAGCTATCTGTTCCTTTTACTGAGTGAAAAATATGCCTGATTTCCAAACTTGAGACAGCTCAGAAGACAGATTTTTCACTTAACTGTGCTCAGGCATCTGTGTACTTTTTACTGAATAGCTCCTTTTCTGCAGTGGTGTGGTAGATTTGAAAAGTTACCAGTATTTATTACTACTTTTGTAATTTTTTGCATCAGAATTAACAAAGGTGGAAGTGAAGAAGGACAGAAATTTGCCTTATTTTACGTTGTGTAAAAATGAATAGATTTTTGTGGCTTGATGATGCTAAGCATGGAATAATGCTTTATTGGAGGTGATTGAGGGAGTAATCTTCTGCAAGAAGCTTTAAGGGGGAATGTGAATAGCGGACTATTTATGGGATAGTGGAAATGAGGTGTTGTGGGTAGTGTATGCACCCCCAAAAAAGCATCTGAAGTAATAAAATTATTTTAAATATTAAAAAGTCCTATTCCATCCCTCAGAAATGAGGAGGGGGGAGAAAGAAATAAAAACTATTTTCCTTTGGGTTTTTTTTTTGTTGTTGTTTTTTTTTTTTTTTTTAATAATTTAGCTCACTAAGATTTGTGAAGCATAATAACCCCTAGGCACTCCAGTTTACCTAAGTTTACAGCAACAGCCGCTGTGAGATGGAAGAATTAATAACCTTTCTTTGGAACATCAGCATTTGAGTGAAATGTTATTCTAAAAATGCATTGCTAGAGTTGGTGCATGATTCAGTGCCCTTCAATGTTATTTTAGGTATATGTAAACAATATGATCCCTCACACAGCTGGGTTAGTACAGATGTTCTGAACATTTACTATGCTTTAAAGAGAAAATATCTCCAAAAGATTCACAGCAAGGTTTCTCCATGAGAAATTTTTCTTCCACGAGGACGTTTTTCTCTGAGAAATATTTTTTTCAGTAGCCCTTCAATTTTCTGTAACTCATCTTTAAACCAGACATTGTACATTACAGATCTCCAAAAAGACAATGATTTAAATCACCAAATTGAATTCCTTGGAAAAAGCAATGCTTTAAAAAAATAAAATAAACAACTAAACAAACTTGATAAAACTACTTGAGAAATTGTTTTCCACCTCTTCCCCAAGATAATATGTGAGTTCCAATAAAAGTTGTTTATTTTATTTTTTTTTTTATTTTCATACAACCAAAGCAAAAGCATTTTGCGCCATATAGCCTTCACAAAACAGGTAAAAGGAGACACTTACTCTGACTAACCTTTGTCTAGAATTTTTGAGGATTATATGTAGTAAGTTTATGGAATAAATATAACTTTTCTCTGAGAAAACAGTTACCTTAGTGTATTCCTTTTTAAAAAGGGTTATTAAAATCTTGTGTGTGTGCATTTTTGAACAAGCTTACAAATCACATACCGGCTTTCAACTAACAGAGTTCCTTTTATCTTAAGCAGCGGAGTTCCTTCCAACATGCTAAACTCAAGTTTTCTAGTTTTAAATAGATGTAAATATAAATCCAACATCCATGTACATTATATATTTAAAGTAATAGAATCACAAAATTATTTAGGTTGGAGAACACCTTTAAGATCATCAAGTCAACCAAACCTAACACTGTCAAGTTCACCCCTACACCATGACCTTAAGTGTCTCATCTACACATCTTTTAAACACCTCCAGGGATAGTGACTTAATCACTTCCCTGGACAGTCTCTTCCGATGCTTGACAGCCCTCTCTGTGAAGTAATATTTCCTAAGACCTAGTTTACACGTCTCCTTGAGCAACTCGAGGCCATTTTCATTTATCCTATTGCTTGTTACTTGGGAGAAGAGATGAGCAACTGCCTCGCTACAACCTCCTTTCAAGTAGTTATAGAGAGCAACAAGGGCTCCCTTCAGCCTCCTTTTCTCCAGATTAAATAATCCCAGTTGCCTCAGCTGCTCCTTATAAGACTTGTTTTCCAGTGCCTTCAACAACTTCATTACCCTTCTCTGCACACGCTCCAGCACCTCAATGTCCTTGTAGTGAGGGGCCCAAAACTGAACCCAGCACTCGAGGTGCTGCCTCACAAGTGCCGGGGTATGATTACTTACTTAGTCCAGGTGGCCACACTGTTTCTGACAGAGGCCAGGATGCTATTGACCTTCTTGGCCACCTGGGCACAGTTCTGACTCATTCAGCTGGCTATTGATGAAGGCCCCCAAGTCCTTTTCCACCGGACACCTTTCCATCCTTTCATCCTCAAGCCTGTAGTGTTGAGTGGGGTTGTTGTGACCCAAGTGCAGGATCTGACGCTTTAGCCTTTTCGAACCTTGGCCTACTGATCCAGCTTGTCCAGATTCCTCTGTAGTGTCTTAAGCAGAACAACATTCCTGCACAACTTGGTGTTGCCTGCAAACTTACTGACAGTTCACTTGATAATGTTATGTTGATTAGCATCATATTGAATATAGCATATACTCAATAGCATTACACTCACTATTTAAGATCACATCTATTTGTGAAGGGCAACTATGAGTAAACAGTATCTCTCCTACTGTGGAAGAACCGTTTGTAAGGTATGTGAAATAAATTCTTGTCATCAAAGCCTTGAAATACAGAAAATTCTCAGAGAATCTGAATTTCAAGCTCATCAGGAATGGATTTATTAGTTCTGTCATCCCTTGTCTCATCATTGGCATGCAACAATTTCATTCTTCTCCTGCTACATGGATCTTGTTCATGGTTGCTGCTGCTGGTGCAGGTGTTCAGAAATTAACTTAAATTTCTAGATTTGCAACTGTCTAGTGGTGTTACTCCAGTAAGGATGGCAGTTTTTCTTCCTTGTCTACAAGATATTGTGTAGAAATGTATCTCTCTGGAAGAAGACTGGAAGCCTCACCTCTACTTCTCCATTTATTTGTACATCTGCTTCTCCATTTATTCTAAAGTTCATTGAGTAACACTCAGCAAATCATTCACTATAGGTTTGCCTGTGCCTTAGGGGCATCTTTGTTTATGTGTACATTCATTCTTAAGGTAGCTAAAACATAGACAGCACTTGGCTCATGTTTTGAAGATTTCTTTAGAAGTTATTTTTAAATTAAAAGTGTAGAGTTTAGTGGAGTTATTCATGGTTGTTTAGGAAAGCTGTCTTTTAAACTCAAATAAAAAGATTCTTCCAAGCTTCCTCAAAGATTTTGATCAGATATTCAATTTCACTGTGAATTAGTCATGTCAAACTCTGACTGGCCTTTTGGTGGATTCTAAGAGAGAAGTCTCATTAGAGACTTCATCAAAATTATTGCTATCCTTTTCTTGCCTCCATGACTAATTTTGAGTAAAAAAGATGCATTGAAACTTGCATTCTAAGCATTCTGATACCGAGTGGATGGCTCTCGAGTCTAGTGTTCTTCAGAGCGTTAGTCTGAAAATATAGAAAGGCTGACTATATTTACTAATTAGAATTTACTGAAGTAATCTACATGCCTGCCTTCTACTTTGTGATCAGAAATGGCTTGAGTTGCAAGAATGATTGCAAAGTGTGTTTATCTTAAGATTTTCCAGAGGATGGAGGGTGGAAAAGGAAAAATAGAGAGGTAAGGATTTTGGTAAGAGGTTATAATTAATGACAAGAAAGCTCCTGGATGTTTTAGAAGTTAACAGTGCTTTTTGTTAAAGAGAAATATGATAAATTTATACACATTTTTTAATTTGTGCAACTGTTTTTTTGTTGTTCAGTAGTCTTCTGTCTTAACATAAATATTTATAGAATCAGAGAATCACAGAATGGTTTATGTTGGAAGGTACCTTAGAGATCACCTAGTTCCAAACCCATGTCATGGGCAGGAACACCTCCTACCAGACCAGGCTGTTCAAGACCCCATCCAACCTCGTCCTGAACACGTCCAGGGAGGGGGGATCCACAACTTCCCAGGGCAACCTGTCCCAGTGTCTCATTACTCTCTCATTGTGAAGAATTTCTTCCTAACGTCTAAACTAAATCTTCCCCCTTCCGATTTAAAGCTATTCCCCCTCATCCTATCACTACAAGCCCTTGCAAAAAGTCCCTCCTCATCTTTCTTGTAGGTCCCTTCAGGTACTGAAAGGCTGCTATGGGGTCTCACAGAAGCGTTGTCTTCTCCAGGCTGAACAACCCCAACTCTCTCAGCCTGTCCTCATAGCAGAGGTGCTCCAGCCCTCTGATCATCTTTGTGGCCCTTCTCTGGACCTGCTCCAACAGTTCCAAATCGTTCTTATGTTGGGGATTTAAGAACTGGATGCACTACTCAAGGTGGGGTCTCACGAGAGCAGAGTAGAGGGGGAGAACCACCTCCCTCAGCCTGCTAGGCACACTTATTTTGATGTAGCCCGGGACACGGTTGGCCTTCTGGGTTGTGAGTGTGCACTGCTGGCTCATGTCAAGCTTCTTGTCAATCAGCAACCCCAAGTCCTTCTCCACAGTGTTATTCTCAATCACATCACCCTCATCCTGTATTGAAACCATGGATTGCCCCAAACCTGGTGTAGGACCTTGCACATGACCTTGTTGTACCTCATGATGTTCACATAAGCCCAGCTCGTCCTGGTCCCTCTGGATGACATCCCATCCTTCTGGTGTTACCTTTGGCCCACTCAGCTTGGTGTCATCTGCAAACTTACTGAGAATGCACTCAATCTTACTGTCTACATCACCAATGAAAATATTAAACAGCACTGGTCCCAGTACGGACCCCTGAGGGGCACCACTTCTCACAGGTCTCCATCTGGACATTGAGCCATTGACCACTACTCTCTGAATGCAACCGTACAACCAATTACCTATCCACCAAACAGTCCACCCGTGAAATCCATATGTTTAAAGAGAAGAATGTTGTGGGGGATCATGTCAAAGGTTTTCAGAAGTCCAGAGAGATTACATCCATTGCTTTTCCTGTGTCCATCGATGTGGTCACCCTGTCATAGAAAGCCATTGGGTTGGTCAGGCAGGACTTGCCCTTAGTGAAGCCGTGTTGACTGTCTTGAATCACCTCCCTGTCCTCCATGTGCCATGGCATAGCTTCTACGAGGATCTGTTCCATTATTTTCCCAGAGCTAAGGCTGACAGGTCAGTATTTCCCAGGGTCCTGCTTTGTACCCTTTTAAAAAATGGGCACAATGTCAGCCTTTTTCCAGTCACCAGGGACTTCCCCTGACTGCCATTTCTTTATAAACAGCATGGAGAGTGGCTTGACAGCCACATCAGCCAATTCCCTCAGGACTCTGGGATGGTTCCATCGGGTCCCATACAGTTATATATGTTCAGGTTCCTCAGGTGATCACAAACCTGATCTTTCCCTACAGCTTTACTCCCCTGGACCCCTATTTATGTAGATTTCAAAGCTTTGTAATAATTCCCACTCATGAAAGTATATGTTTCCTTATTTAATTTACTCAAGGTCTGCCTCCTACATTTTTTATCCCTCTAGTTCTTTTGTCTTTCCCGGTTTCTTGTTTATTATGACTATTTTATACCTCCCAATACATTTTATCAGTCAGCATTTTGCAATGTGTGGAGGAAATATAAAAAGTGATATGATAAAATTATACAGTGATAAGCACACATTTCACCTAAGTAAAAACTGGGAAAAAAGTCAGAGATGCTTTAAAGAACAAAGTTGTTTTCGTATTTGTGTGTGTGTGTATCACTGTGAAGTGCTTTAATCAAATTAAAAAATAGAGATAGACTGTATTACATTTATTGTCATTCTGTTGGTTTTTTTTTTAATAGATAGCACTGTAATAGAGCTCCTCTTAAGAGGAATTCAGGAGGCAATGAGGTTTATTTTATTAAGTAGAGGAAACATTGTCATGTGTGTTTTCCTTCCCATTCTAATGCTGTGTGGTCATGTTTAGTTTTTACAATTTAATTTTTAAAATACTAGATCCTGCTATGGTATAGTTCTTGAAGTATTAGATATTTAGTTTTTAAAATACTAGATCTGTTATACTAGAAGTGTTTTAGTGATGCTGCCTGAACAGAGACTGCTCATTCATTTACAATCCTTTTATGTCCTTTAGGAAACGTTATTCTAATTACAATATACTAGTTTCTGTTATCAATGTTGTATCACATTTACTATCTATAACCCAGACTTGAACTTACGTTAAATGTCAGCAGAGTCTTGGACACTCTTTATTTATTTTAAAAAAATTAGTTTTGGCCATAAAATGCTCTGGTCACTCCTGTGAAGAATAGTGTCCAATCTCTTGGCTCTAAGCCTGTGCAAAAGAATTACAGAATGTGCAACAACTAGATGTATTCTTAGATACTCATACGTTTCTACCAATGAACTGACAGAAGGAAAACCACACATTTGGTTTGTGTGTAGGGGATTTTAGCCAAAGTGAGTCAAACAGAGTTTTAATTCACTAGGGTTCAAATTCATTTAAGCTTGTCATATTGAACAAAAGAAAACCATCAGCCAAAAAGGAGCAGTCAGGCATGATATTAAACAGCTGAACTTGTCAAAATAATCAGCATGTAGTTATGAAGTTGCATTCAGTACATCACTGCTTTACAGTTATTGCTATTGTGTTTGATTTTTACATGATTAGACAAACTGGTGTAGGATTTGGGGTTTTTTTTGTTTTTCTGTTTTTTTCTGTCCTTACTTGTACAGCCATCATGGAAGGGAACTTTTACTTAACCTTTGTTCACTGAGCCTGGGTATTGTTAATTGTTTTAAATTTGTCCTGTTTGAATAGTTTCCCTGTTTTCCCAAAGGCACACTGATGGAAAGATGCCCTTTTGCTATTTATTAATAGCTACTACCAGTAGATAAAGTATTTCTAACCAGTTTTCCTAAGCTTTGTATTTGCATGTCATAAAGCCATTAGTACGCTGCTGAATTTTCCAACCAAGTAAAAATATGTCTTACATGTGCAACTCAAAATGAACATTTTATTCTATGCAGCTATATGAAAAAGAATTCCATTCTAGGTCATTTATTGTTATACTTTTCTTTCTTTATCTCATTACCCTGTTAAAATCTAAACATCAGAGCTTTCTGTTAGTATCGTATTGAGAATTTCATAGAGGACTATTATTAGTAAGTTCCTTCATGAATGGTAAATAGCTTCACTACAGTTCCAGACCATGTATTTTCCTGTCAATACTGTTTACAGCATGTTTTGCTGTGCCTCATCAGAAGAAAGGAGGACAGCTTATGTAATATTAATAAGGAACTCATTTATAGATAGGTCGTTGGTAATATTTGAATATTAATTGGGATCATTCTAAAGGAACGATTATAAAACAGACACAGAAAGAAGACTCCTTCCTCCAAGTGTTGAATAGTGCACTATTTTTGGACTGTAAGTTATTTACAGAGAATGGGTGCTTAAACCCAGGAATCTTTTATCTTTCAGTCCTTGTTTTAAACCTGATCAACCAAATGACATCTAACCACATCTCCTCTAGATCCTGACAGTCATGAAAGCATAACCATTTTTAGGCACATATTTGCAGTTGATAAGGTGCATTAAAACATGAACCACTAGCTGAACTGTTGTGTAAGACGTCAAAGATTAAGGTTGTTTAACTACTTGATGTCTATTCTGAAAACAAAAGGCAGAGAAGGTCTATGCAACACCGCAGCAACTCTTATTAACAGTTCTAGAGATCAACAGGGAGTGCTTCACTGGGCAGAGTAGGAACAGATGAGATGGGGCATGTTTCAAAACAAGCTTGAAACCGAATGTAATAGATTGTATATTAAAGTAACATCCCCTCACTACCACTTCCAAATACGTTGATGTAGATATTTTTTTGCCTAGCCTCATCTATTGCTGTTTTATCTAAAGGTGTAACTTAAGCTTTGCAGAGAAACCCATCCTAAAACTATCATGTGATGCTTATTTGCATGTGCTGCGTGCAGTTTACAACTACTCAGGAAGAACTACATGGCAACCAAAAAGAGTTGCACCTAAAGATAAACATTACAGGTGGAAAGATGAATAGTCATAACTAAAAAACTGAATGGCCGAGGGAAAAAAAAAAGGAACCCGGAGTCTGGAAAAGAATAAAAGAGGAATAGAAATGAAAATGACTCACTGAAATACAGATAAAAAGTGTTACAACAATCAACAGAAAATCTAAGATAAAAACGGGAAATATGAGGTAAATGCTAGTGAATATTTAATAAGGCAAGACAAAAAAAAAAAGAATAACACTGGAAAGAAATTGAAGATAATATATGCCCCAAAAAGGAAGGAAGGAAGGAAGGAAGGAAGGAAGGAAGGAAGGAAGGAAGGAAGGAAGGAAGGAAGGAAGGAAGGAAGGAAGGAAGGAAGGAAGGAAGGAAGGAAGGAAGGAAGGAAGGAAGGAAGGAAGGAAGGAGGAAAGAAAGGAAGGAAGGAAGGAAGGAAGGAAGGAAGGAAGAAAGGAAGGAAGGAAGGAGGGAAGTGGGTTGAAAAGAGAAACTGTAGAAGAGAGATAAGGAAAAAAGGAAAGTAATAGTTAATGTTAGTGTGTGTGCACATGCCTACAGAGAGGAGAAATTTCTTAGCAAAATGCTGACTGTGCATATATACATGTGCATGTAACTTCTCGATGCCAAGTATGTCTGGAAATAGTTTAAGGTTTTCATGTCCTCATGCAATTGCCTGATAGAGCTCAAAGATAAATTTGTTCAGCCAAATGTTTTGACAAATCAAGTTAGTTTCCCATCCTCGCATTTTTATATTAGCAATCTTCAAGTATAGTTCCAAGTTAAGATGCGTGTGTAAATAAATATATTCAATAAGATGCTATCTTTGTAATGAATAGGACTGGTTAGGAGGTCTTTTTTTTATAAAAAAAAAAAAAACAAAACCAAATTTAAGCAAGATCAAATGTAATTTTTTTTTTTTTTTAAATTGTAGATTAGTGAGGTCATTATGGTAGTAATGCTAAGGTCAACAATATCAATGCAAAGTTTCCTATTTATTCCTCTGGGCTTTAGGTTGGAGCCTGGTCTGGTAAATAATATATGTTAGCTCTGGACTTATTCTTGTCTTATCTTTTAATACTGTATAGTTTTTCTTCCTTGTCTTTTTGCTGCTAGAATCCATTACTGTAGATAAGGGGATAGATGTATTTCATTGTTTAAACATTCATTAATGCTGACAACATTCATTAAAACCACTTTCAATTTTACTGCTACATTCAGCAGAAGTAGAATGGGGCACCTTATACTATTCCTATGAAGACATTGTTTAATGTAACAGAAGAATATTTTTAAAAGAACATATATTTAGCAGGTTGCTTGATTCTAACTTAAAGGAAAAAGAAACTAATTATACAGCATAAACATTAGGAGTAAAACCCAGATAGGTTTGGGGATGGGAATGATGTTCAGTTCAGGGTTGTAGAATGGTGCAATGTCATTTCTTTTGTTTATCCGATCTTTTCAAATCTAGACTATTCCTACTAAATGCAAATGTGTGAGTTTCACCCAAGCCAGTGTTCCCGTCCTCTCCACATTATTTTTTTTCCTACATGCTGTACTAAAGGTTTTTTAGGCTGCCTTTAGCTGCCTGCCTTAATCTCTTTTCTAAGGGAATTCTTCCTCAGTTAAAAATGATACTCAGATTTTACACCCTTCACATTGCTCCAGTCCATAAAAGTTTATCAGTCACACAATCTAGTTAAAAACATCTGCTGTGTTAGCTGATTTGCTCCTGGCTCCCAGATTTCTCTGAAAAAGGTTTTCACTGATGTCAAAGGCAAAACTCCTATTAACCTCAGTCATAGAACACTCCATTCTAAATATTGTGTTAATGAGCAATTAAGTGGTTGGGCAAAGTTTCTTCTACATTTTTGAAGATTTTTTAATGTAATTTTCTGGTTGAAAGTAATTTGCTAACTCAAATAGCTATCAAATAAATGGTCACATTAGACAGCTAATTTGTAGAGTAAGCTTCTTAAGGAATTGCACAAAGGAATTTTTGTCTAAAATATAAATTTTTGAAAATTTCAAAAAAAAATTAAATAACAGGAGAATGAGATGCAGAATAATGTAGTTGTGAATGCAATTCATAAAAATCGCCTTGGAGTATATAATATACAAGCCTATGTATCAACAACAATTTATTTCTATGAAAACATCAAATCAAACAAAAAATCTAAACCTTTTTGTATATCTTCCTACAGACTTCATGATCAGTGACTGAGCATTTCATTGTGTAACTGACAATGGCTGTACACTAGAGGCCATGTATCAGGAATTAGTTGTCACTTTTCAAGCAAATGAGGTAACAGGCCTGCACAAAAATTACACTGTCTTAAAAAAACCCAAATGGATCCTTGGAAAGCAAAAATGAACTGATCGTCAGGCAGCTAGACATTACAGTGAATAAATAAACTCCTTGAAGCAGCTCTGTACACCTGAAGAGAATTTTAATAAATATTACAAGCTTCAGTAACAGAAAATCAACCACTAAAAGAATAGAATCTGCTAAAGTGATCATCTTAAGTCTGTCTAGCAAAATTTGTAGCAATTTCTCACAATTTTTCATATCTCCTCCTCTAAATACATAATTCAAAAGAGAGTGAGATGCCTAGCTATACCAGAAAAGGACTGTTTTCAAGTTTCCATTCACTGGAGTTTTTATTACTCTGGCACAAAATAATAAGAATTGCTAATAGTAGCTGTGTCAGAAGAAAGGTAGAAATTTGATGGTAGATAAAAAGAAACTTGATTTGTTTAGCTTCTGCAACGTCATTGTGTAAACCATCTCAGAAATCAATGTGATTCCATGACTGCTGCAAATATTATGGGCCAGATTCAGACTCACAAAGACTGAATATAAATGTTTTCCCCAGCTTGATAGAAGCTGTAAGAAGACCTCCTGCACAGGTAGTAGACTGAAACAATAGCAGCCTTTCCCTTAAACCCAAGACAGTTTCACCTCCCAGAACAGAGACATCTGCTGGCACTCATGGAAGAAAATATTCTTTGATCATCATTTTGCAGAGATCGATATTTTCCAGGAAAGAAGGGGGTGATTGAAGAAAAGGAAAGAAAAGGCAATAAGACTGCAAAATCAGAGAAGAAAGATACTGGACCAAGTGTTGCCTGAAAGAGATTGGACATTAAATATAAGAAGCGTCTCCTTTGAGTTCTTCTGTGTCCAGGGGAAGAAAGATATGTATATTATTTATAAATAAACAGCTTTGTATAGGAACTGTTTGGCCTGACACAGCCCCTACATGTGGGTAGCAAGCAGGTCAAAAATCCCAGTACTGACGACAACCGTAGCATTCCGTTTCCATGGAGACAATGCATGAGATTGTATATTGCTGAACCATAATGAAATAGAAAATGGAGGATGGAGAATTCAAATATGTCTTAAAAAAGTGTAGAAGACCTCACAAAAGGAATTTAAATGAAATCTAGATATTTTTCATGAACGTAATAATGATTCAAGATAAACTTGTTCTTCACACAATTTAAAAGGTCTTTCCTGTTGTATATTTCTCCAGAAATTGCCCAAATGAAACCAGAAGCAAGTGCATGCCAGCTACTCCCAATTTGTGGCCTGCTATATTTATTTAAAGCAAAATCAATGGCATAGGAAATGAATGTGCCAGGCTGTGAATTTGAATGCCTCAGCAACCAGCACATGCTCTTTGATTGTCAGTAAGTTAGGAATGGTAATCTCTTGCACAAGAACAGAAGAAGCCTGAGGGAGAAGGTATTCCAATCAGTCAAATCAAAGCTTGCCTGGGAGCATTCTAGTAGGTAACTTGCAGTCTGAGATGAAATCTTTGTTGAACCAGCAGTTATAAAATTCTAGTCCTTAAGGAAACTCTAGCTGCAACAATGTCAATGAGGAAATCAGAGTATCTCTAGCCG
Organism: Geococcyx californianus; assembly: GCA_013389885.1. NCBI lineage: Eukaryota > Metazoa > Chordata > Aves > Cuculiformes > Neomorphidae > Geococcyx > Geococcyx californianus. Next base: position 46,784 of record VWPV01021526.1, read on the forward strand.
AGACTTGCAGAATTGAGGAGTCACTGGGAGAAGAAATCTTAGAGGCAAAGGTCAATGTGGAAGTCAATTTCAGGATGAGAAATTGAGTCAGATCCAATACATGGGTAAAATACACTGTTTACAGCAATATTTTTATCCTCATAGTCTAAAAAAAAGAAAAGAGCTTGGCTAATCTCTTGACTTTCAAGAAAAAGAATATAAAACATTTGAAGTAAGTCATATTGATGAAAACTAAAACTGGTAAAATGAAGGGTTTGTGTTCCATGATGCAAGCTTTTAGTGTTGGAACTTAGCCTGAGAAAACAGACTGAGCTATCATGTCTACATACAAGTTCTTGATGTAGGATTTGGAAGTAGCCATCAGTCAAAGTTCCACAACCCACCAAAGACTAGTAGAAAAAAAGGCAGAAAAAAAAGGAATCCTTAATTGAGAATTAATTTCTGATATAACCTGATAATAATGGAGACCTACTAGCTTTAGACCAGTAACTCAACTTGGATATGCAGCTTAAGACAAGTAAAATAATATCAAGAGTGTTGTAAACATTTTCTACACTGAACCAGCAAGGAAGTAAGGATGAGTGAAGAATGCAGAAACCAATGCACTAGAATTTTAAGGAACAATAAAGACAATTTTGCTTTTGAATATATAAATTATCACTGGCACTGTTTTAAATTGAAACATCACAAATTGTATCACCCACTTGTTTTCAACATAAAGAAGGACCAAAGAAGTTTTGCTTGTCCAAAAATTGAAACCACTTTTCATATTGAAGCTTCAACTTTTCCATGAGAAATCTGGATAATTGAAACACCTGTAGACAAAGTAAAAATTGACCCTGATTTTTGAATCGACCAGCTGTTTAGCAAAACCCATGTATGTTCTAATCAAAGGAGAAGGTGGTATTTTAGATTGCCTGTAACCAACAATGAAATTCGTCTCTAGTTTCAGATTCTATAAATGTGAGTGTCTACACTGCAGGCTTCTATATATACCCACATATATTCAGCGAAACAGCTTTGTCAGCTGCAATGGGCAGGATTTGATTACCCGAAAATTCATATCTAGTGATTTTTGAAATGCCATCTTTAAGTAGTATCTGCATGGAGCTCAGGCAAATGCAGGGGCAGCTAGAGCCTGGGTAACCTATAGCACCTAAGAGGGCAGTAAACACTTAAGTTCAGGCTTTAAGTTGAGAGTAAGTTGAGCTCTAGGTCCCTAGAGTTAAATTTATTTTACTGCATATATGTGTCTTGTGCCATCTGAAATGCCTGGCCCCAGCTAATGCAACGAAAGTTCGTGGGTAGGTCACGCGTCCCACAGCACGTCTGGCAGACTTACACAGGTATTTTGGATATCCTAGGACAACCTGGCCTATCCTAAGGCATCTAAAAATCTCAGATGTTTTTTTAGTAACTTCCATTGTAACAGTACACAGTGCACAAGTTAACAGTAAATAAAACCCACATGAATTATTATACCTTGCTTCTTTACTCAGAAGCTAAAGTAAACATGGCCTTTAAGTAAAGCTTCCATTTCCTCCAGCAAATTCTTAAACATATTCTTAATTCTCTTATTTCAGTTACGCTAAGCATTGCTAGCTAATCTAAACACACACCGAGTAATGTTTTAGAATGAATAAAAATATATTGATCATTGTCTTGGTATCAGTAGAAAGATATCTCTTTAAATTTAAAGAAATTAGTTTCCAAGTCCTTTGTAGACTCTCCTTCTGCTTTCATATGATCAAATACTGGATTAGAAAAAACGTATTGAACTTTAATTGTTAATGCAATTTACACATAAATCTAGCCTTTGCATAAAAAGTAAAGTTTTGGACCCAAAGTCAAAATACTTCAATTATTCATTCTAATTCAGTTTTGCAGCTGAAAGTGAGGTACAGATCTAGCAATTAAAAGACTCAAATATACATAACCAGAAATAAAATTGACTACTTAGTTTGCTTTCACTGTCATAAGTGAATCTCAGTTTGCATTAGTACTGAAAAAAAGGAACATGGCTTGTGAAATTAAGTTTTAATACTGTAAAGCAATTATTGTACTGCTTTTTTATGTTAGATTTTATAAAATCTAATCATGATGGGTTTTTAAATGGATGTTTGGGGAAATGAATTAACTTAATCCTGATTTGTTGTTTTTAAATAAATAGATAAAGCATACCTAAAGCTTAGCTGTTTAAAGTTATAAAACTTAAAATGGAAGGATGCCTTTTTAAAATCCTCCAAAGAAAAGTTTGCTGTCATGCAAATTTATACCTGTCACTTAGAATAATTCCTTTTTTTAACTCATGCAAGTCTCCCAGCTAGTAAGACATTAATGGCTGCCTCAGGTAGTATGTACAATATAATTCTCATATATAAATAGCTAACGCCCCACTTCTATATGTTTCAAATCATGCAGTAAATAATTAGGGCAAAACTACTAGAAATAAGTGTTTTACTTAATGGAATAATGATACATAATTTTTGTAGTGTCTCTAAGTCAGCCTTGTCTATGGTTATGACTACTTAATTACCTATAGTGAATATTTCTGCATCTGAAATATATTATTAATGTGCCAAAAGAAAGCTCAGTCTAAGTGTGAATTGTACCACTGGCCTTGCTTTCTAAGGCTATGTTTAATTAGTAGTAGTCAGTGTTTCAGTTTCATACAAGAGACTCTTTCTGGGACTGTAACCAAGTTTTTCACCTTGCCTTCCAAACTCTGATTTGATGACAGTAGTTAATAATGAAAGAACTTCATTGTGCTCCCAAATCTTTTGGTCTATATGACGGAGAGAGGAGAAGAAAAGTGTGAGGGGAAATCAGGGTATGCCATGGAATTCACCTCCTTTACAATTCAAATGGACAATGAAACACCAATTCTGCTGCTCACGTGCAGACTTCTGAAATGACTTAGGATATCCTAGACACCTGCTTGTTGCTGGCAGGTGGCAGACAGGTGTCGTACAGAAGGAACAGCTGGAGACCACGCAGGACAGACTTTTCCATCTCAGAAGACACTAAATCAATATCTGCGGTCAAGTAAATTGAGCCTCTTGTCAGCACACCAACAGTGTCTGGGGAACCAGCAGATCAGATGTCGGTGTCTGGTTTTACGGTGACACAGATAGCTCTGTATACTCGATTGATTCTGTTTACTGGATCTTCGTTGACTGTAATGATAGTTTAGATTCCTTGCTTAGAGATAAACGTGCTTGTGGCACAGGCATTTTTAGCTAGATCTGAATGCTGGCATAAGTGAATTTCCTCATGTGGATAATGGAGTGAAGAATATTGCTGTAGCCAGGGAAGGTACTGGATTCTCATGTCAGTTTCAATCATTTGATCCATTAATTAGAGCAAGCCTGGGAATCTTTTTAAAACAGAGTTATAGAAGTTGCTGGTGACACCCAAAATCTTTTAGATTAAGTAGAGCATTCTGAAAATTTTTCAGTTATTACCTGGGAATGTAAATGGTTCTGTGGCAAGGAACTGGGAAATGCAGGTAAATAGTTCCTTTCATCTCCTCCTTCCTCTAACTTTCCTTGGGAAACAAAAAGAAAATCTTTGTATGTTAGTTCACAGTAAAGGACTTTTCTTTGGCTTTTTATGATGTGGTGTCTCACTTTTATGTTGCATAATTATTGCAAAAAAGAAAGTAGATAGGCATATATTCTTAGGAAGCAGGTCATACCCACAGAACAGGTCACTGTACCTTTGCAAGTGTTATGCCTGGAAAATTTTCAGTGGTCTTAAATGACAATAAATGCAGGTAGGTTTAATGTTGTCCTTGGAAGAGTAAACAGAAGTATGTATAGTAGTGACAGGAAAGTATTTTTGATTTCATTATATTTTTAAGGAGATCAATACTACAATGCAGAGCTGTAATCAACATTTGAAGGAGGTGTGGCAAAAGTATATAAAAATACAGAAAGATTTATTAAGTTTAGAAAAGATAACCCTCAAGTAGAACCTGTAATTTAAACATACATTTAAACATATTTAAAGTGAGAAAATATGAGGATGATTTTTCAATTCTTTTTCTGGTTTATAATAATTTTTAGAAGAACATTCTACTTGAAGGGAGAAAGGAACCAGACACATTTAATGGGTAAATAATGTTTACTAGTAAAGGTGGTTGACCAGTGCAATAAAGTGAAGATTAATTCTTCATCCTATGAGATCAGGGAGTCATAAGTAAATGCCTTTCAGCATTGTATTCTTCAGTCATATCAATGTTAATGGATTTATTGCAAGCTCAAATAGTTGAATATTAAAAGCATAGTGAAATCAAGTTTTTAAATGCAAACCTATGCATTACAATGCTGTAGCTATTGGTTGTCAAAACTGAAGAAATGGCAGTATGAAATAACTTCTCCAAAGAGATATTCTCATCTAAGTTTTAGTCGAGTTTCCTCCCCTTGCACTTCAGTTCTCTTCTGCATGCTGGCACATTGTCCAAGATCTATCATTGGCATAGTGTAAAGTCATTTTGATTTCTTAACTTTTAAGTGGTTCAGTTAATTTTTACATCAGTAGTCTTTAAGCTCACCCATATAGCTTTCTACATGTAGTGCAGGAACCAAAGAGGTATGATGTGACAAGCTGATCTAAATACCCAGGCAGAGGGGATCAGTAAAGAGGTGTCTGAGCTCTATGTCAGTATTACTTTTTTTCAAAATATTTTTACGATCCTTTTCTTGTTTTGAAAACTATTTATCAAACTCAATTTAAAATATAAACTACATTCCCTTCTCCCCCTGTAAGAAATGCCCCAAACTCATAGCACTTTTCAAAATAAAGTTAACAGCAGCAGTACCCCTGAAAGAATTTAGCATTTCTCCTTCTGGTACTTTCGAAGTTCAGGGACTATTTTGCCTATAATTATGACAATATGTAAATTTTTCAAGGTCTGTCTTTTCCATCTTTTATTTCAAGCAATCTTTTAAAACTCTTTTAGATGTTTTATGTTTTGGTTTTTTTTTTAATGGTTCACTTATTTTCTTTACTCTCAGAGTTGTTGACATACCCCACCCTTCTAACATCCCCTTCTCTCTGGCATTGCAGTTTTGTCGCATATTCACAGTTTCTTTTCTGTGTAATGCATCAGCTTGCACTTAATGCTCAGGTGGGTGGGTCAGAATGAATGTCTTTCAAAACTACTGGCCTCTTAACTTTTTACAAGTCTGCAAAATGCACAAGAATTCTAACTTTAAAATAGTTGCAAAAATGGAAGTTCAAAAAAGTAATAAGAGTACACTGATAAAAATACTTGCAAAAATAATTGAAAGTGGATGGAGCTATGTTTGCCCCAGGAGACACTGAAAACATATCAAACCATAAATCTGAGAAGCATCTATGGAAAATCCAAAGAGCAGGCAACCGTACAAGACACCACCTGTGTATTCAGTGAGCATGAAAGATTCCTTTTGATCAGATCAAAAAGCACAATGAAGATGACACATGGGGGTGCCCTTGGGAGTTCACTCTATTTGGCTACAAGGGAAGAGGGTTTTCATTAAAGTTAACATATCCACAGCTAACTGCACACTACAACAAACCCGGTAACTGAGCTCTGACACAGAGCTTGCAGTTTCATTTTGCTAAAATTGTCACATTCAACCATTTCGTTTTTCTAAAGGCTCTCATTTTTAAAAAAAAACTAAGGAAAGTGGTAAATAAGAGAGGAAAAATCCAGCTTTATGGTTTGTGCCACGTTTTGAATGACTTTGTAAAATCTTTGGTGATTGGTCACTCATTCAGTATATCAAATGGTTGGTTTTAATATAGACCTTTGCTATTATAAATCATGGGGGGTTTCCATGAAGATTATATATTTTTTTTTCTACTGTTTTTTCAAAAGGAAACAATTTTCTGAGAAAAGAAAGTAAACAATTTCTGAGGAAATCTTCCTTTTTCTATTACAGACATCAAGTTATTTTCCACATACAAAGATGAAGAGCAGTTTCATATCTATTTTTTCTGTCATGCATAAAAGGGAAAATCTCCCAAATTCTCATTACTTAATCAGATTTAGTTTATAGCTAAGTAGCCACAACAGAACTCCAGAAGAACAGAATCTACAGTACTATCATATTATATTCTCCAGACAACTGATATTCACAGAGCTAAGACATTTATCAGCAACTAACATTCTACCATCTTTTCCCTCTTTATCATTTTAGTTATTAGATTTTACCTGATTTTTTATGTTGGTTTATTGATCTGCAGTTTTGAATTTCCTCTGGGCACCACACAGTGAATATATGCCCCAAAAAGTCAAACTAAAAGGAGCACACTACTTTCCTTCGCTATTACTACATATATTTTATGATTTTTTGCTGTCCTAACTTTGTACTTAGTTAGCTTAATCAGATGTTTTCAACCTGAACTACACAGTGAGAGGGATCATAAATTATTAAAATCAATGCATCTCAATACTTTATACAAGCAATAAATTTTTGTTCTTTTTTATTAAAAGTATGAAATTACTGGAAAACAGTTAAATTTCTTATGCTATACACCAGATTTAATGGAAATAGTCTTGTTGATTTCACTAAAATATAGACTGGGGCCACTGGGAATATATGAACATGAGTACTGTGTTTGTGTAATATGCATTCTGAACCTAATAGAAAGTTTTATTGTGTATTATACCATCTGTCAACTCTTATTTATCCATAGAAGTATTACAGGGAAATTATTCCCTTCCATGTTATAACCATGGGGAATTTCTAGTTGAAAAGTAAGTAGGATTTTTTTTTTAAAGTAAATCGAAACAGAATATCATAGTGCTTTCTTTTAAATTACAGTGATTTAATAAACATCCCTTGGTGATCCAACACAAAATATATATCTGAAAGTTTTTCTTCTCATTCATTGTGAAGCGATATAAAACCAAAAGTAAACACAATAATTGCTTTTGACGGATGTACTTTCATTTTTTTGTACTTTGTCTGATTGGGTGATTTGTGGCATATAGATCAAGCACCCCCTGGTGGAGGTTTCAACTTTGTTATCGTAAATCGGTGAACCTCACCATAAAACTCAACATGGCTGTCCTGGGTCAGACTAAAAGATCTGTGAAGTTCTATCTCCCATCTCCAATATAAGCCGAAACAAATTCCTAAAGAAGAGCAGATAAAGGAAAACATATTTCCTTAGCACACATTCAACTGCAGTGTAGCTTTTAGGTGTTCAGCAACTCGAAGATTCCATGAACTGGTCAAGTTTTCCCTCTAAACCCATACAAATTTTAGCATTCACAGCACTATATATCAAGTACCTCTACAGTTCTATGTTTCAGTCCACAAAATCCCCATTTTGCTTGTTATGAAGCTGCCTCCACCTGAGTTCATTTTTTCTTCCTGATTCTTGCTGTGGAAAATATGAATAGTTTCAAGCCACCATGTCTATGCCAGTAATTTTGTAAATCTCTATTATATCACCTCCCTGACAGCACCTATTTTCCCTATTGAGAATGCCTACTGAAGTAAATGGTCATAGTACAAAAGTCTTTGTATACTTTTTTCCAGAACTGCACACAGGACTGAATATAGGTGTGACTCATGAGTTTTGAAGTGATGAACAGTGTTCTTTAAGGCTCTCTGTGTAATTTTTTTGATTCTTTCCTAATAACTTATAGCATTTGGTATGTTTTTTATTTATACCATTAATAGCTATCGATGTTTTAATGGAACTAGCTGTCAGTAAGACCTACATCCTAAATTGGTAATGATCTTATCAAACCCTGTTGTCCTCTATATTAAGTTAGACCTCTTTTATTTCCATAAATGAACCAATTTCCACTTGTCTACATTAAATTCTGCCATTATTTTATTGGCAAGCCACTCATAAGATACTTCTGCAGGTCATCACAGTTGAACCTTGACCTTATTATTCTGAGTAACTTTGTAATATGAACAGTCATTCATCCTTCACTGTTCATACCATTTCAAGGTATGTATTCATGAAGACACTGAAAAATATAACTGCAATTTATGTTGGCAAAGTCCTCCAGAGGTCACCTCTTCCAACTGCCTGCTCAAGGCAGGTTTAATTAGACGAGCTTGCTCAGAGTAACATCCAATGCAACCTTGAATATCTACCAGGATAGAGACAGCATAACCTCTCCAGGCAATCTGTGACAGTATTTAACCATCCTCACAGCATTTTATTTCTTTATATGTAATAAAAAATTCATGTTACAACTATAGTCCATAGCCTCTTGACCTATCACTGTGCAACTCTGAGAAAAGTCCAATTCTATTACATCTGTATCCTCTGATTATGTAGTTGAAAACAACAGTAAGGTCTTCCCTGAGCCTTTCTCCTGAACTGAAGTCTCGCTTGGTATGTCATGTGATCTAGCTCCTTGATGGTGCCGGTGGCCCTCCGCTGCACAGCATTCTAAATGTAGTCTTACAAATACCAAATAAATACGAAGTATTATTTTCCTGGACCTACTGACATTCTCACTAATACAGCCCAGGATGTGTTTGGCCTTCATCACTGCAAGGATGCAATTTCAGCTTGACCACCAGGACTTCTACATCCTTTTCAGCAAAGCTACCTCCCAGAGTCTACAACTAGCTGGCATCATTACACAAGGTTATTCCGTTCCATTTGCAAGTACTTGAACTTGCTCTTGTTGATCTTCTCTAAGCTCCCACGAAGCCATTTCTCTGGCCTATTGAGACCTTTCCGAATAGCAGCTCTGCCCTCTAACAATATTGTTTGCTGTCCACAGTTTGGTATCAGCTGAAAATGCCCTCTACTCTGTCATCCAAGTTGTTGATAAAGACATTAAGCAGTAATGGTCCCAGTATTAAGTCCTGCAGGACCCTAATCGTTACTGGCCACCAGTTGTGTTTTTTACCACAAGTCACAAATCTTTTAGCCTGGTAGTCCGGCCAATACCATGCCCATTTACTGTTCACTTATTCAAACGGTATCTCAGCCATTAGATGATAAGGAGGTAACTGGCTGAAGATCTTGCTAATCATGAGGTTTAAAATACCTTCTGCATTCCCTTTCTCAATAATGACAGTCACCTTGTTGCAGAAAGCATTGAGGTTGGTCAGGCATGATTTGCTCTTGGTAAGCCCATGCTGGCTACTCCCAATCACCATGTCTTTAACGTTTTTGAAAATGATTTCTGTTACTGCCAGGCCCCTACGGACCTGCTTGGCAGGATGGTGGAAACAGGTTTCTTCTGAATGTTTGTATCGTTGCTGTGGAAGTGATAACGATCATTCCACAGGTCTACTCAAAACTCCAATACTTAATTTGAGCCTAGTCAAAGTGAAAATGATTTACAGCAAGAGTCTTTTACTTTGAGCTCAGTCAAAGTAACAATAGTCTGCAACAAGAACTTGGATACAACTAAATTTACCCAGAAAGCGCCCAGAAAACGTGAGGTAGATTTAGGGAGAGAGTAAGGAAAAAGAAGAAAAATAGGAGAAAGGGGAATAAAACATAAAAATAACCACCACTTCAGTGAATTCACCAGAGTTTTAGGCAGGAAACATGGTCCATGGGACAGAGGCTATACATGTGTTCTTCTTGGTATGTTTTATCTCCAGAGGCGCTCCATCCCCCGTAAGCATATGAGAAGGGAGCCTCACTGTGCCTGTGATGTGTCTCTGCATGGAAACTTCTCGAGTTAGGGCGTGCACAGGAGTTCCTTTGGGAATGTTCTTAAGTGGAGGTTGGGGGCTCCAGAGGCCACTGGCAGTTCAAAGGGCCCTGGCCAGAATAACTGCCACTTGAACCCTTTTGGCACGCGAGTGCGGTCAGGGGCACTCCTGCCTTTTCAGAGTGCGCACATCTCTTGGCCCAGAGGCACAGACAGCTCAGTGAATGCTAGCAGCCCAACCACAGGCAGGGAAGCAAGGAGGGATAGTTGGAAGAAATGTTTTACAGTGAGAGCAGCGAAACACTGGAACAGATTGTCCAGAGTGGTGGTAGACACCTCGTCCCTAGAAGCATCCAAGGCCAGTCTGGATGGGGCTCTGAGCAACCTGATTGCAGGGAGTGGGATTAGATGACCTTTAAGGGTACCTTTGAACCGCAAAATTTCTATGCTTATATTATCGCAGAGATTTTCTTTAAATGCTGGTATTACATTTGCCATTCCCAGCCATCAGGTACCAAGGTTGTTGCAGATAACAAATTACATGTGTTTGTCTTTATTTCAACCATATTATCTTATAATTTTTTTAGATACTATCTGGTGCTGGCAGTTCATAAATATGACATGAAATGTCTCTTTTTCTCCAAAGCAAACCTTGATATCTAGCTGAGATATCAACAGATAATTCAAACTAGTATTTTTAACGCCTTCTGATCTAATGTAAATGTAAAATATTGCTATTGTTTCAGCTGTGCAGTTACATTTGCATTTTCAAAGCTCCACTAGACATGGTCCCAGTCGTTAACATAGTTGCACAATTTAATGAATGTAACTTAAAGAACTATAACATATTTCGGTACTAATATGTGCACAATTTCTAGGAGGAATCACCCTTTACCATGTCCTGTATTAAAACATTGCAATTTAGAGATAAGTCTCAAACTGCACACAGAATTTGTGCATATTTGAGCAAAAAAAAATGAAATAAAGAGGAAGGGGTGTTTGCTTTTTTATTTTAAGAAGGAGTCTGACATAACTAAAGTCTGTGATTATTTTTTTATTGATTTTTACAGCAATATTCTTAAGTAAAAATATGGTCATAATATGAACAATCTGTATTAAATGAATACAGCATAACTACATCAAATATGGAGAAGAACAGTTGACTATGTATCATAAAGAAGCAGGTTTAAACTGAATTCTGGAGAAACATGATCTAGCTTTATTTTTACTGACCAGCTAATACTTTCTGTCTAGTATAGAGCAGTTAATTTTAGCATAGACAGAAAAAGTGTCAATTGTTGACATTTTAAAGATCGTAAGAATGGAGGGGAAAAAAATCCAAAAGTGTAGGAATACCACTGGTGAACTGTACAGGTAGAACACTGTGCTCTATGATTTGACTCCTTTCCTAATACTTGGATGTTTGCGATCTTGCTAATATTTATAATAATTCCATTTAAAATAACCAAATAGGAACTACTAAAGAAGTACATCATAACAATATTTGGATTCTGCCTGGAGAACTTTGATGGTGTGACTCTATAAAGCTTGAATCAGATCAGTTTGAAATAATTTGTAGATGTCAAATGCCTTAATAATACAAGTGTTTTATTTACTAAGCTGCAGAACTACAAAGTACTTTCCCTCCCATTCCAAATACTTACACCTGAACATTACAGCATTTTTAGGAGAAATGTATATTTAAAGCCATAAGGGGAAAAAAGCCCTGACTCAACATTTTCTAAAGGTTGTAAGAATTCTTCTTCTGGATTTATGATAAAAATGAGCAATGGAGCTTTATACAAGTAATTACCCTGTGCTACCAATTTGCTGTGAATGAAAGTAATGTTTCCTTTCATTTTGTGAAATAAAAGGCTTACCCAATATCCAGCTAAGGGCTTTGGGTTGAAATTTTCAAATAGGAAAATAATGCATTCTGGGAGCCTTGGGGAGTATTCCTTTGTTCAAAGAGAGGACTGAAGATGAGCAAGTGGTCAGGGTGAGTGGGCCAGAGAGTTTAAAGATAAAAAAATTATGTTCTTTAGTGTTGAAAGTATAGAACAAGAGTCCCATATTATGGAGGTGTCTTTTTCACCATGTCATGAACTCTTATTTTAATTTTTGGAAAGTGATTATAATACATATACAGTAAGAAACTGAATTAAATCTCTGTGGCAGCCTTTGACTTTGCAACTTTGCAATTAAATAAGGTTTCTAATGTTATATAATGTTATATCAAATGCTGTCTGTAAGAACAGCTAAAGTATGTGACTACTAACTCCACAGAAGAGCTAGGTAGTTAAAATACTATTTTTCATGTGTGAAATATTTATTAAACTCTACAACAGAACCAGTCATGAAAAAAATTATGAATTGGAAGAGTGATGCATTGAATTATTTTAGCATTTTCCCAAAGAGTCTGAAAATTTACAGGGAAAATGCAACTATTACCTCCTATATAAAAAAAAATAGCCTAAAATTTGTCTGCTTATGTATATGGGGTCACAACAACCCCANAATGGGGTTGTTTAGCTTAGAGGAGTCTGAGGGGAGACCTCATCACTGTCTACACCTGAAAGGAGGCTATAGTGAGGTGAGTATTGGTCTCTTCTCCAAGTGACAGGTGATAGGACAAGAGGAAATGGCCACAAGTTGCACCAAGAGAGGTTCAGCCTAGACATTAGGAAAAATGACTTAACTGAAAGGTTTATGAGGCACTGGAACAGGTGGTTGAACCAGGGAGGTGGTTGAGTTGATTTCCCTGGAGGTGTTTAAAAGACAGGTAGAGGAGTTTCTTAGGGACATGGTTTAGTAAGTGGACAGGTACGCTTGGACTTGATGATCTGAGAAGTCTTTTCCAACCAAATGATTCTATGATTCTTTTCAGTGGTTCTCAGTGACAGGACAAGGGACAACAGGCAGAAACACAGGTATTTTCATCTGAACTTAAGGAAAAGCTTCTTTACTGTGAGGGTGACAGAGAACAGGATCAGGCTGCTCAGAGTGGCTGTGGAGTCTCCTTCTCTGGAGATATTCAAAACCTACCTGGACCCGTTCCTGTGTAGCCTGCTGTAGGTGAAACTGCTTTAGCGGGTGGGGTTGGACTACATGATCTACAGAGGTCCCTTGAAACCTCGACTATTCTGTGATTCTGTGATTGGAACAGCAGTTTCACTATGCTCTGCAAAAGTCTTAGAAAACACAAGCTTCAATTGAAAGTTTTGATATAAATGATGTGGAGGCCCAGAACTGATTGTAATTTTTCACTGGAATTTTTTTAAAATCAAAAATAACCATTTCCAAAATTAACTTTCCAGTTTTAGATTTTGGATTTTGTCTTCTGGTTTTTATGTTAAAATACTACTTGATGTATAATAATCCCTACTCTATAGAAAACTAAAACTAGGGGTTGGAGGCCACTGTAATGGAACAAAAAGACTCTCAATTCAGTACATTTCGTGCTGTAGAATAATATGGTGCATATTGATGGAGGTGCCTTTGGGAAGTGTGTATCTTGCCTAAGATATTAGACTATTGGAATTCAATCCTTGTTCCACCTACAGCTTAATTTTATTTTAAATTGGCCTCATCTCACTCATAAAAATTATTGTTTTAATGGGTTGAGTCTATCTATTACAACTATAACATTTATCATAATGTATTAAGTGGATTTAAAGTATAATTAACTTTAAGTGAATTTGATGATTAAGATAACTTTAAATTCAAGTTATATTTTACAAATAGCACGATTTGCCACCACTGATTTCAGCAGTAGTAAACATCCCATTTTCAAAGTTTTTTACTTAGTTTTGGACTAATATCACACTAGACTGCAGAATACTATGTTTTGTCTTCTTGCTTAGTGAAATTTTATCAAAATTGAATATGATCCAAAAAATGTAATAGAAAAATCCTTACTTGCTAATAATGTCACAATATCATAAATAGTGATGACAGAAAGAGATATCGTTATTGTCTTTCAAGGAATGTTCAGCATTGCATGTTTGTATACACAAACTAATGTTCTGTGAGCAGTAATAAAACATACTTTGTAAAAAATACTCTCAGTAGGGACTTCAATGAATCAGCTCTTATCTCTCCTGAGAGTAAGTTCTTTTGCAAACAGTGAAACTGTTTGCGTATACAAAATCTTTTCTGAAATGTTCATTGTGAATTGCAGGATGGTTGCAGCAATTGCCTTATTGTTCAACCTACGTCACAAAATTATGCTAATCATCCACCTTAGGTGCTCCTGGGCATATCACATTTATACAACACATTCATTCTTTCCTTTGACATATGACATTGAATATATTTCTGTGCTGGAACTATTAGAGCTGTTCAGATATTAAATATATTGCATAAAGGTAGAATGATGAAACTTTTTAATGCAAAAGTCATTTGGAATCACAGGGTGACTGGAAGATACTGCTGAAATTATATGTTTCTTTGGGTTTAGGGCTAGGTGAGTGATTTGGTGATACTGTTTCATATCAGTCTGTCCATATACTGACTCTCCTCTGGTTTTCTCAGAAAAAGAAGGTATGTAGGTAATAACTGAATATGTTTCAAGGATTCTTAGTTGCCACAAGAGTATCTAGGGAATTATTAGATGCTGTAAATCTGAAGACTTTTAACTGCTCAAGCTGGTGCTGGGCTGAGTTGCCTTCAGATAGTGTTAGAATTTATGGGAAGATAAGCCTACCTAATACCCTCTCATTGCCTCAGCCATGCCAAGTGGAATAAGTCAGTTTTGCTTTTCTGGTTCTTGCCATATCGTTCTCCACATCGTGGCACAGTAGAAACCGAACTATATGGGCTACAACAGAACAAAACAGTAGTGAGGAAGTTCTACTGTCTGTTGTCTCTCCCAGTCATTGAGAATAGTCCAGGATATTTGACAATGGCCTGGATTATTCATAATATCTTCCCATGCATGTAGCTTGGATGCCCCAGTCTTTTTTACTTAAAGTTTTGGAATATGTCTTTTGTGGAGAAAAGGGAAAGACTAGGTAAGCTTACAGCAGTGTTTGGATTTGTCCCTCCTGCATTCTCACAATTTCAGAGAGCTGGTGACATTTGCTCAGGACAGACTCAGCTCAGATGTGACTGGGCACAGCTGCACAACTGTGTGGCTGTGTCTAGAGCATGTGACGTTTGAACAGCAGAATAGCAAGGGCTTATGAACTACAGGGACTTCATCCCCAACTTTTGCCAAAGGTTGTATTTGATCCCTTCCTGTCTTTTCTACGCAAGAGCAGAGTAGGATTCTCCTCCACCAAGTTCAGCAGCTCATTTTGTGACATAGAATCCTATTTTTTAAGTTGAGGCCTTACAGATCCAACTAGGTGTAGAGACGTTGGCTATGTTACTTAACATTTAAACTATTGAAACTAGTCAAATAATATCATTAGCAATTCTTCATGCAGAAAAAATGTACCTTAGGCAGTGCTGATAAAGGAAAAACATCTTCTCTTGAGTTATTTCACTAACTTACTGATAGCTGTCTCTTAACTGCACCCACGAGTTTTACCAACACTTTATCTCACTTTAATCTCTGATCTATCAGTCACCACATTTTGACTACTGCCTGAAAAATACTTACCAGAAAAAAAGGGTTTTTTTTCTGGTCCCTTCAATCCCTATAAAGGCTTGCTTTGGGGATTTCAGTTCCTGTTTCTGAGTATCTGCTCTGGATCATATTTATTGATATCTAGTCTGCTATGATATTTTGACTTCTGAAATAAAATAAATAAGAATGCACATGTATCATTTATTGTGCTAATTTACTAGAATTTTCATAAACTTTGGATTAGGTAAAGGTATCATACCAACTCTATAAAGTAAAATTTGTGTGGATTAAATTACAACTATTTTGTTTCATAAAGAGGAATTGAATAGCATTTTTTAATGAAAAACTAAAAATTCAGCTTATTAACTTTTTTCTGAAGGATATAAATGCATTAAGGTATAGTTTTACTTAAAGAGCTGTAATAATTTAAGCAAATGTACCTATTCAAAATTCCTGTTTGATTCTTTCTATCACTAAGTAAATATTATTTCTGCATGATGCTTTCTTTTCTGTAACTGTCTCATTTTTTTGTACACACTCTCTTTTTCTGTCCAACAGAAGGAGGAAATCAAGGCCCCCTCTCCTATAATCAAGTTGTTAATGGGTTTGCAGTTATATTCAACAGTAATCAATAAAACAAATGTGTTTGAGTCTTTTTTTTTTCCCTTTTATATCTCGACTCCCCGCTATTCCTCACTTCTATCTCAAATCAATGATACATTTTCCATTGATTTACTAAAACAGAGAAAAAATCCAGCTGCCTGTTAACAAAGGTAGTGTGAACGAAAAGGTAGAAGAGAGGCAATCTAAAAAACATCTTTGTTTTTCTATAAGTTTTTTAGAGTAAAATAATTATATTGTTATATTTCTATGCCTGTATTATACTTTCAATTAAAATTTTAATTATTTTTCCATATTGCTGAATTAAGAAACAGCAGTTCTGGGGAAAAAAAATGATCTTGCATTTAGGGCCCACTGAAATTAGGTAAGTTTTTCCCATTGGTTTGAATGGTTTCAGATGCACCAAATTTATGCAGTTTCTGGAGATTGTTGAGAATCTTGTGAAAACCAGGAAAACTATAGGAAGGCAGAGAATGTCACTTCAAAATATCAGTCTATATTTGCCTAAATTAAGAAGTTCCCAGCTTAACACTAATTGCAAGTCACAGTGTATCTAATTGTCCTCAGTCAGGTGAGCCTAAAATTGGAAGGCAATGACATGATTAAGTAGCATCTTCATTGAAAGGTGTCATAGTTCAGCTTACAGAAAAACTATTGAGCTTAAGTTTGCATGCATACTTCTTATCTTCATAATTTTAAGGTGAATTAAGAAATGCTATTTCCAATGAAAATTAGAAAAGAATAATTAGTGGATGAAGTGGTTGAAAGAAATGTGTAGTGAATAAAACATTATTTAGCAAAAACATTACAATGCTTAATTGGGGTAAATTTCACTTTTATCAGTAAAAAGAAATGGCAAATCTATAGTTCACAATACCTCAATTAATTTTCAATCATTGTTTACGAAACAAAACCAAAAAAGATTAAAAACTGCCCTGAAAAATTGTAGTGGTTTAGTGGTTTTAAAATTTCTTTACATTCTGTCTATTGAAAAGTAGTCACTCTCTTTCCCAGTAAACTTATTTTGTCACTTACTGTGCTGGCAATGAATACTGGTTTGTTCTTGTAGCATAATTATCCTGACCATTTACTTAATTGTAAGGAGACTTCCCTTAGTAGTACATTTATAATTGCAAAACCCATTCTCAGTGTCTGTCCACAGTCAATACAATACAGAAATTGTTTCCAAGTATGAACCATTTTCCAACTGTACAGTTTTTATGGATCTGTAACGTTTATGATCCCTCCCATTATCTATCAGACTTTCCCTCATGCTTTTGCAAAAGAATAAAAAAAAGAGGGAAACAAGAATCCGTTTGGATTTTTTATATGTAAAAAAATAATAAAAAAAATGTACATTTGTATTGAATTTGGTTTGTATACAAAGTCAAAAATTTGAGTTCTTTCAACCATATCCTAATAATATTTTGAGCAAAACTTCAAGGTTTGAGCTTGTCTGATGTTTTACTGATGACAGAATACTGTAGTATGACTATTTTGTTTGTATGTGTTATTTTTACTGCCTTTATTTTCTGATATGATTTTGGAGAAACTGCTATGTGGGCTTCTTACAATAATGACAATACTTATAAACCAGAAATCTTGCATCAGACTGCATCTTTATATTTTAAATCTTTGGTAACCTTCACAATAGACAAAGGCTGAAATGACATTGCCAAAAGTGGTTGTAAATCACTTTTTTACAATAATGCCTATCAAATTAAATTGCCCAAGTAGCTCTGCAGATAAAAATACATGCAGAAAAATCAGAATACATTGATGCATTCGTACTTTAATTATCTCTTTTATAGATCTGACATAAAAGAACATTTTAATGAGCCATCTAAACGTTTCTTAAAAATATGATATTCCTGAGAATAGATTTTGGTTTACTACCTTCCGACCTGGATTCGGGATAAACAAAATACTGAAAAGATCAACATTTCAAACATTGTTTCAATCTGTACTTTAGTAAGTATGTTAATAAATTAAAAAACACAGTTAATGCAACCATATAAAGTGATAACCAGAGGTATAAGTTTCACATGGAATTTATTATTTCCTTTCCTTTTTACCATTAATTTTGATAAATGGTTGGGTGTATTTACATTTAAAATAAATATCTTGTCAACGGGAATGCTTCTTGAAATTGCACACATGAGCAAAATAATTGAACTCTGTTTAAAGTAATTCTATTACATTTGTTAAATAAGAAACACTCAAACCATATTGGTAAATCTATTCATGCACAGCTTGCCATAGTATATGTTACGAATTACACAGAATATAAAATAATAAAAAATATACTTCAGGGGAGATTTAAATGCTATAACTTAAAATGTCTAAAAGTGAAATAATCAAGCTAGCAACTCAATTCTATAACAAATAGAAGAAATGAGGAACAACAGATTTTGTTCTGATACTGGTGGAACATTTGTCTTAAAGATGTGAATTACCATCTGCAGATTCATATTTCTTTCCATTTTCTACAAACACTGTAAATGAAAGTAGAAGGAGAGCGTTATATAAGCTAAGATGAATGACAATACTGTTATTTCTTGTGACAATTCATTTTTTAGGAAAAAGTTTGGTTATTTCGGGAGCAAATAAAATAGCATAGACCCGAAACATTGAAGTGATTAAGGGGGTGGGGTTGAAAGGATTTGGTACCATGAGATAGTCTTTACTTACATCTTGTATCAAGTTCTTTTTTATTTATTTATTTTTGTTTTTAAAGCCACATACTTGCTGAGTGAAAGCAAGTTGCCTTAGCAAGGGCTTCCAAATACTCCTGAAAGCTGAATATATAATTTTTGAGGTGATTTAATCTAGCTACTGTCTGCCAAAAGCAGGATTTTATTTTAATTTTTTTGTGACAAAAGCTTGAATTGAAAAGAGGAAAAGAAAAAAGAAAGGGAAAAAAGAAAAAAAGAAGCTTAAGAAAGAGAAGAAATTAACAGATTCTCAAGGAATTTGAATGAAAAACTAAGAAATGCAGAGTTAAAAGTGGGCTGTTTCATATACGTCTTGTGACTCTTGGTGTTGATTTTAAGGTAGAGGGTAATATAGCATGTTGAAAGAATTCCATCTGTCTTCATGCTAAAAGAAATGCAGACACAGCAAAGAGATAGAAAAGAGATGTGGGGTTTGGGAAATTTGTCTGCATATCACAGAAATAGCAAGCATCAGTAAATACAAGCATTACCTTACGTGGTGCTGAAGTGAAGCTCAGGCCAGATACCAGTATCTTTTTCCTTATTAATTCCTTTGGGTTTGATCTAGAAGGAATGTTAAAGATAGACCTAATAGAGAAAAGAAAAGAAAAAAAAAACAAGGAATTTTTCCAACAGTTACTTTTAAAGGTAAAGGGAATCACTCATTACAGTGACAAGGGCTTCATCAATGAAAAGGTGAAGGGGCTGGAGCACAAGCCCTATGAGGAGCGACTGAGGGAGCTGGGGTTGTTTAGCCTGGAGAAGAGGAGGCTCAGGGGAGACCTTATTGCTCTCTACAACTGCCTAAAAGGAGGCTGTAGTGAGGCAGGAGTGGGGCTCTTCTCTCAGGTGACCGGTGACAGAACGAGAGGACACGGTCTCAAGCTTCGCCAGGGGAGGTTTAGGATTGACATTAGGAAAAAGTTCTTTACTGAAAGGGTGATTGGCCATTGGAATGCGCTGCCCGGGGAGGTGGTGGAGTCACTGTCCCTGGAGGTGGTTAGGGAAAGATTGGATGAGGCACTTAGTGCCATGCTGTAGTTGACAAGTAGGAGTAGGTGTAGGTGTTGGGTCATAGGTTGGACTCAATGATCTCAAAGGTCTTTTCCAACGTTATGATACTGTGATACTGTGATCTGTTTGCTCTCTCCTTTGCCTGAAGAGATTTGAATCACCTGTCTCATTAATTAATAGATTTAGATAAATCTTGTTTTTGAGAGAGATCTTTGACTATATTGCTGGAAGTGTCTTACTGTCCTAGGAGTAGTAGTAATATAAAATGACTGAGTGAGCCAAAGAGAGCATTTTTATCTGTCCTGATGTTTGTACCTAGAAACTGCATAAGCTTTGGTTCCTATCCCAATTTCATTGTCATTTGTTTTAGATGAAGAATACTTCTGATAATTTAATGACTCCACCATTAACATAATCAGATATTATGATATCTAAGCATATATCTTTTAGTTAGATGGTGGCATCTGTATCTAGCTCCAAAGTGTATAGGTGGTGTAATGAATCTGAAGGGGAACAGTGAACTCAGAAGGAAAGTAAAACACCCTGACCAAGATCCTCTGTCCAACAAGGATTATCCCAGTGCTTAGTGTTGTAATATCCCATGTTTGCAGGTCATTCTTCTTGCTGTGTTGTTTAATAAAAAGTTGTTAAAACAGCTTAAAAAAAAATCTAAAAATATTTCAGGTCTAGAAAGGGTATCAAATATTCTTATATCAATTCAACAACTCAGAGTTGTGAGATTTTTCTTTTGCATCTGCAGAAGTTGATGTCAACTTGTGTAAGCATAGCCCTAGGCTATGCTCATGGAAATAAAAACAAAAGAGAATATAAGAAGTGGCACATTTTGTTGCATTTGTGGAACAGGAAATTATTGTGGGAGACAATGAAGAGCCTGTAGATAAGCAGGTCTATAGGGTAAGCAAAGTGTCGACCCAAGGATAATTCCTGGTCCTGGAATGAGGTGTAACCAGTCTGCTCTGGAGGAATCCAGCAGTGGTTAGTATGGAAGTAGTCTGTACTAAATGAACCGCAAAAACCACAGACCTTTCTACAGAGGCTTTAAGGAAAAATGCAGATGGAATCAAAGCAGCTAAAAATCAGTAAAAACCAAAATAAAAAAAAAAAATATTTACTAAAGCTAAGCAGTTTTAATAAAGTTCTGATGTTCTGCTAAGCCTAATACTTCAGGGATTTCAGATTACCTTCAAGGACACTGAGGCATCATTAAAGAGGAGGGATTTTTTTTCTCACACATTACACAGTGGACAAACCCAAAGAGAGTTTTCAAGACCACACTGTTCTATCCTGTAAATGCAAATACTTTATTATTGAATGAAGAACTGTACTGGTTTTTTTTAATCTAATAAACATACAAAGTTGTGAAACGTGTGAAAAGAAGTTTAAATCACCTTTTGAGGTAAACTGATCCATTATGCAAGACACTTCACCACTTATTCAGAGGGGAAAAGATACAGCATTTTACATGGGATTTTCAGATATAAAATATCCCTTGTATTGTACAGGACTGAAGATTTTTGCAGGTCTATGTCTATATATGTCATATATATATGTCATATATATACTATGTCAGTATATTTGTCTTCATGGAATTCACAGTTTTTAAATAAGAACTAATGACCTATGATTTCTTAATATTGACTTTAAAAAAAATAATTGAACAGAAACAAGATGTTATTAAGATGAAAAGCATGTAAATGGAATGATCACTTAGTAGATCTCTACAGAAGTTTTTTACTCAGGCTATATTTCTTCCCCCAAAGCACTATAAGTCAAATATTGTTTTTAATTAAATAGAAATTTAGTACATAGCTTAATGCGACTACATTTGGATCTATGTGAGGTGTTTAATGAGGACTAGAAACAGACAAGCTCAACATTCCTCTAAATGAGGATTTAGACCTAATTTAGTGTTCAGAGGAACCCTAAACAGAAAGAAATTAGAACCTTCTTTCCTCCCAAACTGACTTAGCTACAGAGTACCACTGTTTGATGAGTCAGGGTACATTTATTTCTCTTGAGTTGACAATCCTTTTTTTTTGTTCCAAATATAGTGTAGTACTTATAAGCCTTCATATTTGTCTTAGAATTTTCGTAAATACTTTTAATACTTTATCAATTCTTTGTATTTCCCAGATGTCAATGCATACAAATGACTATTAGCTTCTCCGTTTTTCCATTGGCGATACATGTTGTTGGCAGTTCCTTGTCACAAAATCAAACCTCAATGCAGCTTCTGGAAAAGTGTTTGTTACATAATTTGCTGGTCATATTTTCCCTCCAGAACTCCTATCAGCATTTTGATAACTCTTCCTAGGCTTCCACAAAAACAGAGTATCTGAATGCAGGGGTAATTTGCATGCCAAACAAGCCTGCAGGATAGTTGGACACAGGATCAGTGTTAAAAATCATGTGTTTAAAGTGCACCATACCAGTTCATCTTCCCCAGTCTAATAAGCTGTCACTGTTCCACATTTCTGTAGTTTCTTTCCAATTGTGATACCCTTATAATTTTTGTAGAAATGGGTAAGATAAAATCAAATATTATTGCTATTATTTATTACATTTTAAACTGTTGTGGTTGTGGAAAGTATAAGCAATCAATAGTCAACCATAACCAAAAATTAATCATGATCTCATAACCAATGATAAATTCTGTTTCCAATATAGACAAATTGGTATATGATCAAGCAACAGCCTGCGCAGTTTTAATGGAGGATGACAAGATTAAATACATATTCCAGGTAGCACATGACTCTGGAAGAAGTTCTACTGAAACAAAGGGACAAAAATATGCAGAAAGTCATTACTCAGTTATGATCAAACTTATTACACTTTTGCTTTCTGTTTTGATTTGCTCTTTTGTATGAAAGAAATTACTTTAAAATATTATTTCGTGAAACTTGTCAAAATGTTGAAATATTTTTTGTGCTTTAGATGTCATGTAATGTAATGAGGCTTTCCCCTATACATACACATGTGCATATTTGTTTTTATAAGGAATTTTAAAGTGAATGTGATAAACAGATATGAAACATGGATATTAAGGTTATGATTTAATTTAATTGAATATCTAGTATTTCTGATTTGGAAAAAGAAGCAGCAAAATATTTGTGGGTCCAGTCATGTTGGCCCTTTGTGTTTTAAACTTGTATTGAAACAAAGGGAAGCCTAGCATCAGATTTGAAAAATCAGCAGAAGCTCTACCTGTTAAGAACAGCATGCACTCTTATTACTTCTTTATTTGAATATTCATCCCATTACTGATTCAGTCATTTACTGATGAATTCCTGTAATTTGGCTAACTGGATTATTTTTAACAAGTGAAAGACTAGGCATATTTGTTATATTGTTAGTTCAATAGCCAGAGATTATTGTATTGTGCAAGAATCAGGTTATTGTTGTTCTTTCTGTTTGAAATCATAGTTGTTCCATAAGTGACTGAGAACAAAGCAGTTTAAAGTAGATTAGCAAACAGAATGGGAAATGAACAGGACAAGTAAAGAATTTAAAATATTTCTGGAATATTACCAAATGTGTTTTAGATAGTATGAAGCAGAGGAAAAAAGAAAAAGGCACAGAAACAGCAGTGGATATTAAAAAAAAAAAAAGATAGATATTAATGTTTTTTACTTGCAAATGAAGTCTTATGTTCTGCACAGTAATATCTTCCATTAGATTGCCTTAACATATCCAGTGTCCAGTGGGATTTTCCTCTGACTTACAGCTGTTTCTACAGTAAGTTGCAAGTCTCATTTTCCTTCTGTGTTATACTTTCTGCTCCAAAATGTATCTCTTGGATACCCTGGGACTTCTCAAATGGTGCTAGACACTGAGTTTGCATAGCTAAGCAGAAAATACCAGGCTTAACAACACTACTTGATTGTATCTTTTAATATATGTTTAATGAAAGGTTTTGTTCAAACAAGATTAAAAAAATACTCAAGGACTAGAACCGTCACATTATATAGAAACAATACTGATTGTTATTGGGCTCAGAACATTTTGAGAGCTGAATGTTGACAAATTAAGCCTTCAACATTCTGTTTTAACAAATATTTTATTATGTCTTTTCTCCTCTCTATTTTATATAGGTACGTGGAATTATTAATATGGTTTTATTTTAAAAGGTGTCCATGGGTCTCTTCCAAACTCAAACATTCTGTGATTCTATGAAAATGAGGACTTAGCACATTACAACTTTAATCCTGAACTTCTGATATACTAATCATAGTTTGCTTTCTGTTTATCCAATAGCAAGAGAGTGTTCCTTAGCAATACTAACCTGTTATTGGAACTTGAGGCTTTTTCTTCTTACAAGTAGATTGTTCTATGCTGGTTTAAAGTGCACTTTCTTTATTCCAGCATTGTTTGTACCTTAATAATGGTCTAAGAATTTTTTTTTTCATAATAGTTATGGTATTCAACAACATCTTTCACAATTTGCATGCTTTTAACCAGTCCCATAATTTGAGAAAGAACTATATGTTTAGTAAAGTACGATAGCCAAATGCTTCAAAGTCTGAAAGTATTACGCTTCTAAACCAGTTAGGCGCTTCAGAAAACAACACGTTTTTCCTTATAGTAGTGGAAGGCTACTTTGGCTAATACAGCAAAAAATACTTTTTCCTTTAAGTCTATATTTTATTCTTTATAATTGTTCCAGTGAAATTGTCAATAATTTATATAAATTGAAAACACCATTTTAAGTCAAAGCAATTAAAATATTTTATATATATGTGTAAACCTAGAATGTGTTTTTTGCCATGTTTGTACATTTTGTTGAATCCACAGTTACTGGAAACATATGCAAGAAGTCCAACTGTTAACCCCAGTCATGACAGCACAACTATTATACAGGGCCAATCTAGAGATAAAGCTTCTTCTGTAATACTTAAGCCCGATCAGTAACACAGGTGGATTCTCCTCAATTTTTTTCCACCTTATCCCTGGAGCTCCAAACCTGAAGAGTAACCTGAATCAGCAAAGCTCATATTAATAAAAAATAGATAAACCCAGGATGGCATTTTTGTTCTTTAAATTCAGTTAGGTTCATTTGTAGTGGGGCTTGTTCCAGCAGGAATTTTGAAAGCAAGAACAGCTATAAATTGTGACTACATGTGCGTTTCCCCACTACAAATGCACGTATTGAGTGAGAGGGAGAAAAAGGGTCTACCACCAAGAAGTTAGATCATTTACCTAGCCAAAAGGGAAAAAACCTACATCTCCCTTCTCCAGAGGCGGCAGGTAACATGGAACAGAAAGAAAAGACAGCTCAATGACTTTGGTAGTTGGATATTCTCCAGGAGACAGAAAATGCTGGTTCGTGATTCAAATAAAACAGGGCTTCTGAAAGAAAAATTGATTTTCTTATGGTTTGGAAGGGGGATCCTGAGCTGGTACTGCAACTCTGAAATTTTGCATCACTGAACCTTAAGAAAAGCGTATAACCTATGGGTACTTACGTGCCTCAGAATAAGCTCTGTGATATGCAGCACAGAGACAGAAAGTCCTTGAGCTACCTAGAGCAGAATATGTGGGCTGGCAGTACCGTGGCTTCAGTCTACTCTTTCTCACAGCCTGGGGAACCATATTTATGGGTTGAAAGTTTGCCCTGGAGATAATGCTTATTCTGTCTTTCAACTCAAGAAAGAGAAATGGTTCTTTCTTCTGAAAGACAACTGAGCCTCTGTAGAGGTCTTGTGTGGGGTTCTGTAGCCAAAGTTGTTATTTAATCCTCTGGATCATAAAATGTATTGCAATCTGCAAAGATGAAAAGGTACATTTATCTTATCTGCATATTAATCAAATGCATTTCAATAGAATTACTTGTCTTTGCATATTATGGCATGCAATCTCCATTACGTGACTATGTTTCTAAAGTCATAAATATTAATTCTTTTGTTCATATTCTCTTCAGAGCTAGCGATTAATACATAATTGTAAAAGTTTCTTTATATTTTGAGTCCTAGACTTTTTCCAGAATTATATGAAAGGGAAAATTCTGAAACGGAAAGGTCTTCTTGAGAAGTATTCTTTGTACTCTGCATGACAAGGTTTGCAACAAATCGGTATCACAAGATCCCAAGAACTAATTAAGCTGTACATGAACCACCAAAAATTCATGACACTTCCCTAGTAATTTTTGTTACTTTCTTGATTAACTACCAGGTACTATGGGAAAAAAGATCTCTAACCAAATGTAAAGTCAATACATGTATGCCTGACCTGAAAATGAATAATAATGGATGTCAGTACATGGCTGTAACTAAATCTGAAATATGCTATGACTTTCAATATGAATTCCACTTTTCTGATATAAACCAGTTAACTCACTGACATTTCACAAGAATGAACATTGTCTTATGAGCTATAGTTTTTCATAAATCTTGGCTGGAATCTGCTAAGTAGCCATTGGACAGCTTCCAGCAATCTGGCTAGAATCTCTGCTTCAATGAAGGCACAATTCCGCGTGCTTGTGAGAGAATTAAAGCATTCAAGAATTAAAGTATTAAAGGTTTTGAATACTGAGGTAGGTGGGGAGTTTGGGAACTGCTAGTAAAGCAAATATCTTTTTATAAACTAGAAGATATTTTTATATTAAAGAATCTTATCATGCTTTTATGTTTTCCTCTTTGAAATCCCAATGATCTTCAAGTGAAAATTTTTTTAACGAGTTCCTAATTTTGGAAGAGATAATTTCATATAATAATCAACAAAACTCTCACTACCTATTAGGTTTAAATTCTAAAATAGCAGGAATCCTCTATATTTATTAGACCGGGCTAATACATTAAAACATAACTCATGGAATAGGCTAGAGCTAAGCCTATTGTGGTGGGGGATTTAATTTGCACTGAAAATCAAGATTATTATTAAAAAGCTTTAAAATACACTTAGTCTTTCTGTAATTTTGATAAAACCTTTCTTAGAATTATTAACCTGAAAGACAGTGAAGGAGTAGTGCCACTTAGTCATCATAAGTTGTCTTTTCAGTACCTGTTTCTCTTTATTGACCACAAAATGAGTATTGTTCAGGTATACATAACATTTAGTTCACACAAATTCCACTTTCAGGCAGCCCTTAAGCTTAGGGGAAGACTCATTGAGGTTTTCAGCTGTCATCCGATATTAGGTTTCTAAGGAAACTGCTGGATTTTCTTGTTCTTTGCAGAGAATAAAAAACACAGAAGTTACTTTTTCCTTTAAAATTCTGTTATTTTTCCCTGTGTTTTATATAATTTATCGCTTCTTTACTGTCTGCTGTTGATGGGTTTCCAAAAGTCTGTTCATAATGTCATCCAATGTTGTCTCAAACCATTTTGCCATGCAACCAGTTCCTAAGTCGATTGTTACATGCTGCTCTCTCCTAAAGGTACTGCCCTACTCTCAGTTTAGGACAGAAGCAAAATATACATACTAATACTATAATTTATCATTTATACATGGGCACGTATTCATAGTAACCTACCAAAAAAGAAGGCTATGACAAAGCACATGAACTTTCTAATGTGACCAGCACGCATTGTGTGACATTATTGGTAAATGTTCTTCTGAGTTGTTGAAGTCTTTTTTAAAGTTCTTCAGCGGGAAATTTTTAAATCGTTTTTCTTCTCTGGATGGAACTATTGAAAGCTTATGCATAAGAGCTTTCATACTGTCCCAGAACCTCATTTACTGTATTCTCCTGGGCACAATTCACATTGTAGTATTCAACAAGGACCTTCTCTAATTCTGCAGTAGCGCCATATTTTTTGCACATAAAAAAAGTGTTAGTCATTTATTTAAACAGTTTAAGGCTGAAAATGTCTGGGCTCGTGTTATATTGCAAGTGCATGATTTCCTATTGAATTCTTACCTTACTTCATAAGATTTAACCTTATACCTTGTGCATATATTATGAATTTGCTGCAACAGAAAAGAAGTTAATGTCTTTATATATTTGATGTCTGTGGGTGTAAAAAGTACAACTGCACACATTAGCATTTAATTTCCTCCAAATGTCTGCCAGTTAAAGATCCCTGAGGATTTTGTTTAATTTGTAAGTGAAAGCTGGAAGCCATTCTGCTTTCCCTGTGCCTGTCCTCCACACCAGAGTTCAATTAAACATCTCCCCTATGGTTTCCTTCACCTGCAAAAACAAAGCAAATGTACTAACAGAAAAAGGACCTGAATCTGAATTAGACAGGTGCATGTCAGTTAGGTGGATATATATGCAAGTGGGTAGCCAAGCTGTCGTTCCTCACCCTTGCCTCCAGTGAAAATAAATCTTCTCTATTTACTTTCAACCACTGAATCATCCAAAATAGCATTTTTCTCTTGATTAAAACAGCTAAATCTTTCTTCTTCAGGTATTAGAAGGTCATGGCCAATTTTTTTTTTTTTCTTTTTCATATTTGTCATCTGCTTCCTTAATCAGCAGAAAAACTTGCAAACATTTTCAGCATGGAAATAAAATGCTTTCATAGATTAGCCTTTTCTATCCTCAAATGTTGAGACAAAAGTGAAAGTTGCTGTGACAAGCAATGATAAAAGGAACACAAAAATATGTATCACGAAAGCAAAAATGATTTCATGGAAGCAATAATTATGATCAAAATTGAGCAAACAAGATATATTTACTTTTAAATTAATTTAAGATGCTTTTGGTATATAAAAACAAACTATAATTTTTCAGGCCAGAATGCATCTTCAGTTAAAATAATCTGATTTAATCAATAAGAAATAAAAATAAAACTTGAAAGCTGATTAAAAATACATCTATACAAACTGGTATGCCATATAATATTGGTAATCACTGATGTCACAAAATTATAGAGAATTGCTTACTACGCTGACTGTTTTGTTTTCTGATAGTATTACTATTATATCCAGCATTTTAAAATTTTGCTTCAAAAGCTGTATATGTATGTACAAGAACAGAAGTGTGTGTAAATACATTAAAGAAAAACAAAAGAGAGAAATTAATATAAATCAAGAGTCAAAGAACGTCACTAATGAGGTTAACGAGAACCGCCAGAAATATGTCGTCAGTATGATGAGCAGTAGGAACACTGAAACAGTGAGTGGAAAAAGCAAATTCTATTGAGTGTATTTTTGTACTGAAAGGAGAGGGTAAATACATAATGTTGCACCAGTATTATTCAAAAATATAAACTAGGTGTTGCAGGCAACTGTCCTGATAATGAGGTTGGACAAAAACTTCAAAGGCTGATAATAGATATAGAAATAATAACAATAATTGTAATTTAAAAAAAAAAAAAAGAAAAACAAACAAACAAAAAAAACCCAAAAACCAAAAACCAACCCCTCTTGATTTTAATTGTTTATAACAATGTGGAGGATTTGAGTAAAAGGAGGTCTTTGAAAGAATCTTCGCATACTTTAGGAGATTAATATTGCTGTTGGAGAAATTTATTGTGTTACATATGCCAAATCCTGGATTTAGGTACTAGGATAGAGTGTTGGTATTTTCTTTCAAAAAATTCATCAGACATGTGCCTTGAAAAAACACTATTCCCTGGATTATATTGAGGCAAAATACCTCAAATCCAAGGCTAGGAGCCAATTTCCATATTTTCATTCTGCTGATTGATCTTTCAGTTTTTAACAAATTCTTCATAATGCACAGCCTTATTGTCCCCAATGTTTCCTTAGACACAGCTGGTTTTCTTTTGGCTATCATAACCCCAATCAAATTCTTATTTGAAAAGAAGAAGAAAAGACACTATCTCTCTCATATTTTTACTTGCCAGCAAATAGGTGTTTCAAAAAAGAGTTATCATCACTATTTTTTTGTTTGCTATACCCATGCAGAGATGGATAACCCAATGCCAAGTAATTTCATCTCCCTGCCAATACTGTTTTACATTTGTATGCACAATTAGACAGTTATCGTCACATTTGACTTAAGGGCACTTCATGTCTTTCTTCACCTCATGTCCAGACAATGAAAGGATCACATGTAGAGTGTTTTTCAGCTTCTTCTGTGATCTTTTCTACAGGAACCCATTAGGATATTTCAGACTGTGATGTGATCAGGTTTAGCATTAAATATATATATTTTATATATATATATAAATATATATATATTTATATATATAAAAATAACTCTGACCTCAGTGTGAACATCTTTCAGTATTGTATTCTTTTCTCATTAACAGTGTTCTTGACAACTTCCTTTTATACATTTTAATCATCCTTGCTAACAGAGGTGCATATTGGCAGTCAGGATTGGATACATCTCCAAAGCGTGATATGTTTCTATCTGAGAAATGTAGCATCACATAAATGATGTTTGTCCTCAATAGAGGCAAAAATTCTCCTGATATGTCCATTTTTTTTTTCTTTCTATGGATAATAAATACTGTCTAACAGAAAATAAAAGTTATCAAAAATTGCATCCTATACCATATGATATATAATAGATATACGCTGGGAAGTAGAGCAAGATTCATCCAGAACATAGATGGAGGTCTGGATAGTCACAGAACCAGGATCAGGGGATGTTATCTAAAGAGTGCACAACTAACTTGCCTGCTCCTAATAAGAAACTATGTGGAACAAAATTACCTGTATTTTTTTTAATCCACATCTGCATCCAAGCAAATTAGCACATTAAATCCCATATTTGCAGACACCAGTTGTTACTACGGCACTTACGCAGGCTGTGTTTTTTGCAATAAAGGTGTCAATCTTAAGTCTGAGTTCTCTTGCCTTTTCAATTCTTGACAAAGTTGTTTTCCAGCATAGATATTTTGGAAAAGAAAACAGAAACAGCTCCATCTGCCATCCCCTTAGAAATCACCTCAGAATATGAATGTTGGATTTTCTATGTCTACACACAGAGCACTACATAACTGACAGCAATAGACAGTAGGTTATCCTCTTCTCTGCACACTTTTAAGACTTAAGCTTTGCTACTTGATTTCACAGTCAATGAGTGAGTGGCCCAGTAGAGGAACAGTTCTACCCAGTAATACTGCCTCGAGTCGAGATTTCTGGAGAGGAAGCTGCTTGTCTGAAATGGTAGTGTGGGAAGAGGATGTTATACAGCTGAACGGCTACAAGCACATTGTGGAGCTGAGAACAAACGCATTGTATCAGGTGGTGCCTACAACAAAGGCTACAGGTGCTCTAGCTCCCTTTTTAGCCAGGGTGGTCTGTACCTAGGGGTGGTTAGGTGGTTCTATTAGTCAAATTACAGCAGATCATAGAAATTTGCACATAGTCTTTAGACTATGAAGAGGTAAGTGTTTTCTAAATCCTCTCCTTTTTTTTTTTTTTGTTTTAACCTCACCTCACAGAAAAGAACAGACATCCTGTAGAGTGAAACTTATTTTTTAGGAACCAGGCAGAAAAAGAAGCATCTGCATAGCTCTTTTTCTTTTCCATCTTCCCAAATATGATGCAGATACTTGCTGTTCTCCCCTCATCAACTTCTTTTCTTCGCTCGTTAATACCAAGCTGTTATTTATACTACAGGAGAACGAGGACATCCTCAGCTATGGAAAGAGAGGAAGTGTAAAGAAAGGCCAGGCAAAGGTGAGAAATATAACATTGTATATATCAATGAAGAAACTGAAAAATGGGTTGGTAGGAAAGTGCGGAAGAAAATACTACATTATTCATTCTGATTTGGTACAAGTACACTTAATTGAAAATTAGAAGGCAGTTAAGTACTCAAGACTTAAACTTTAAAATACCTGATAATTTGTAAGACTTGTGATAGTCTGAGATGGAACCTGGCTGGTTTTTATGATTTACACTGACAATATTGATTCTAGTCTGTGGACTTCTAGTGTGAAGGATTAACATTTGCCAAAGTTATGAGCACTAGAAAAAAGTCATACAAAATCAAACAGTACGAAGTGATAAGCGCAAACCTCACTTGGATTATATTTGGGGAGATGTGAACCCGTTACCGAAACATAAAAACTTTTTTGTTTGTGGGAATATGTGGGCTGTAATGAATACTGTATATGCCCATGGCATACGCATTTTCCTCATGTCTTGAAGATCATTCATTCTGTCCAGCTAAATAACAAATGTAAGTTTTACACTGTGAACATATCTGTTTATTTTCCTTTGGACATCACTGAAGAACCTAAATTTCAGTAAATAAGCATTAACCTGCCAGGTTAACGAAATTTACAAGAAGCTAAATGGAATTATACAATTGATATACAAATGTTAAACCAGGTAAATAAGAATGGGAGGATTTTTGTCTCTCTCTCTTTTTTTTTTTTTTTTTTTTACTGTGTGAGAGGTAAATATGTTATACAAAACTCCCACTAGTAAAAAGACAAAGTTTGAGAAAAGCATACCACATTTCCGATGGGCTAAAAAGCACTTCTCGATCTCCCATAGTTCTTTATTTTGATACATAATGTAAGGATTCAGCATAAAATCATCTTGCCTAAATTGTCCATTCGGAAATTTCTGTTTGTAGTGCAAGCTAGTCATCTAGGCAATAAGTAAATAGCAGGGAGAGGCAGGCGTCCTTAGGAGATGATTGATTTTAGTTCTAGTGCAGATGTCGTGAACTGCCTTTGGTGGAGCTTTCTTTTTTTAAACTGAGATGATAAAATATTAGGAGGCATGGCTGACATACTGGATGTTTGTTCTGCCATTCAAGTGGACCTCAACAGGCTGGAGAAATGGACTGACACAGATTTCACAAAGTTCAACGAGGGGAAAGACAAATTCTGTCACCTGGTAAAGAACAATCCCAGTTGCATTCTGGAAGGAGGCCATCTGGAAAGCAGATAGGCAGAAAAAGACTGCAGGGTACTCGTGGACACAAGCTGAACATGAGCCATCAATATGTCCTTGCAGTAAAGACCAAAAAACCCCTCCAGGACTACATTAGGAAGAGCGTTGCCAACAGGTCAAGGGAGATGATCCTTCCCATCTAAGCAGCACAGGTGAGGCCACAGCTGGAGTCCTGTGTCCTGTGTCTAGTTCTGGACTCTCTGGTACAAGGGAAATACAGACGTACTAAAGCAAGTCCAGAGCAAAGAGCCGTGACGATGATAAAGGGATCGAAAAGTCTGCCATATGAATAGAAGATGAGATAGATAAGACTGCTCAGCTTGGAGGCAACAAGGATACATAGGTGCTGGGATATAAATAGTCAGACTCCTGGTGGTACTTAGAGACCAAACAGTAGGCAATGTGCTCAAAGCCAGATATGAGAAGTTTTATTTAAACACAAGAAAAAAGTTTTTGCTGTGACAATTGTTGTATACTGTAACAGATTATTCAGAGAGGTTATGAATCCTTGGTATTGTTCCTAAAGTGGGTTGGTATCCTTCGAGGTATTAAACACCTAATTAGATATGGTACTGAGCAACCTGTTCTAGTTGATCCTGCTTTTAGTAGGGTGAGTTGTTTCCGGGCGCCTCTTCCTGAGTGATTCTGTGAAACCTCCATGAGTGGCAAAAATTAAACACTTTTTAGAATTTAACATGTGATGAGATAGATTTCTCCCTTAAAGGCTAAGTTGTTAAATTTAATTAACAAAAGTTTATTAGTAAGTAAACAAATTATACTATTCATATATTGTTTATGTAAATAATACATAATTTATGTAAAGCTATAAAAATATGGGTATAAACTTTTCTGTGCCTCCAGAATGATATAAATTTTATTTAGTAAATAAATTACATATTCTTCCTAATTTTCCACATATCTGTAGAGAACCCTCTAATGTCTCATTATAGCTTGTCTTTGAGTTAAAATTTGTCTCTAGGCCAAGAGTTTTGTAGCATTTAGCAGAATTTCTTGCTACTTCTCCAAAGAGAATTCCCTGAACTCTCTTGGTTCTTATTTCAATAGGAGTGACATTCTTGTGAGAGTTTATATGCCTAGAGTAAATAAGTCAAAAAGCTGTGCAAGGTAGGCTTTTGTGCCATTGCTATGCGTACAACTTGCCAAGGAATATTTCATCTTGTCTTTACTTCTGACATAACAGAATACTTGATAAAATCTCAACAGAATGAGTCAAGACATAATGAAAGGTTTTCTACTTTCCTCAGTTTGGGCAAAATATCTTTATGCTTCTAATGTAAACTTTTGGAAAAAATATTCTGTACAATATCTAGAAAATTGCTTTTCATGCATAAATTTTGCATAGTATATATTTATTTTTTAAGATTCAAATCAATAACTATAGGTGTCAAAAACATTTATACTTTTTGGAAAACATTTTAGTGCAACAATGAGAAACAACTTAATCTTACAAGTTCCAATTCAGTGTTTTTCCTATTACTGTATATAGATAACTATAGTGATAAATTCATGCCTATACTTGTTTCCATGGAAAAAAGCCAGGCCTTTTATGGCTCGCTGGTTCATTAAAGTCACAGTTAATCTCAGTTATTCAACTTGCTGTTATCTTCTCAGAGAAGTAATTCGTATTGACAGTGTAGAGTTTCTGTTTGTCTAAAAATTCCATACAAAATTTCCAAACAATAAAAATCAGTCTAGGATATCCTTCAGAGGGAACTATATTTTACTATGGTAGTTGTAATTTATTAGTCTCATAATCATTAATATATTAATAGTCTTTTCCTTGTAGTATACTTATAGTACATGTGAATACTGGAAGTATGATACAGCAGAAAGGGAACAGTCTAGGAGGTTCACTGAGTGTATGGAAGATAACTTCCTAAAACAGCTGTTGAGTGAGCTGACTAGAGAAGGTGCCCACTAGTTTGTGAATTGAGAAGGCCTTCTGGGAGAGGTGACTCTTGGAGGATGCCTGGGGGTCAGCAATCACAAAATGATAGAATTCTCAGTTCTAGGGGGAGTAAGGAGTGCGATTAACAGAATTACCACCCTGGGCTTCCGGAGGGCAGACTTTAAACTGTTTGATAAAGTTCCTTCAGAGGCAATTCTGAATGACTAAGGGGGCCACTGAGGGCTGGATGCTCCCCAAGAAGGAAATCTTGGTAGCACAAGAGCACGCCACCCTCAGATGCTGTAAAATGAGCCATGAGGGAAGAAAATCGGCTTGGCTGAGCAAAGAGCTTTGTATCAATCTCAGAAAGAAGTGGAAAGTTTATGAGCTTTGGAAGAGGGGGCAGGCATCCCAGGAGGACTAGAAGGGTGAGATGAGATCATTTAGAGAAAAAGTTAGAAAGGCTAAAGCTAGAACTTTTATATCTAGTTCAGTGAAAGATAATAAGAAAAGCTTCTACGAATACATTAACAACAACAGGAACACCAAAGAGAATCTCCCTCCTTGACTGGACGCAGGAGGAACAGTAATGACAAAAGATGAAGATAAGTCTGAGGTATTTAATGCATTCTTTGCCTCAGTCTTTAAGGAAATTGATATGTTATCCGGGTACTCAGACCCACCGAGCCAAAAGACAAGGAGGGAGAGCAGAACAAAAATCTAATGGTCCAAGAAGAACTGGTTAAAGAACTGCTCAGCCAATTAGACATCCACAAGTCTATGGGGCCAAAAAGGATCTACCCAAGGGTATTAAGGGAGCTGGCAGAGGTCCTCTCCAAATCCCTTGTCATCATCTACCAGTGCTCCTGGCTGACTGGGCAAGTTCCACTTGACTGCAGGCTGATAAATGTTATGCCCATTTACAAGAAGGATTGAAGGGAGGATCCAGGGAACTACTGGCCCCAGTACCAGGGAAGGTCATGGAGCAGATTGTCTTGAGTGTTATCATACAGCATGTGCAGGACAACCGGGTGATCAGGCACAGTCAAAATGGGTTTGTGAAAAGCAGGTCCTGCCAGACCAATCTGATCTCCTTCTTTGACAAGGTTACCCATTTAATGGATGAGGGAAAGGCTGTGGATGTGGTGTACCTGGACTTCGATAAAGCTTTTGACACTGTTTCTCACAGCATTCTGCTTGAGAAACTGACTGCTATCAGCATGAACCCTCAGGCACAACCTCTGCTGGGTAAAGAACGGGCTGAATGGGCCAGCCCAAAGATTGGTGGTAAATGGAGTTAAATCCAGTGGGAAACCAGTCACAAGTGGTGTTTCCCATGGTCCAGTTTTGGGTCCAGTCCTGTTCAATATCTTTATCAACGATTTGGATGAAGGAATAGAGTGCACCCTTAGCAAGTTTGTGGATGACACCAAGCTGGGTGGAAGCATCAATCTTCTTCACAGATGGGAGGCTTTGCAGAGGGATATGGACAGGCTGGATTGATGGGCTGAAACCAATGAGATTCAGCAAGACCAAGGGCCAAGTCCTGCACTTGGTATACAACAACCCCATGCAATGATACAGACTTGGGGAGGAGTGGCTGGAGAGCTGCCTGGCAGAGAAGAACCTGGAGGTGTTAGTTGACAGCCGGCTGAACATGAGCCAGCAGTGTGCCCAGGTGGCCAAGAGGGCCAATGGCATCTTGGCCTGCATCAGACACAGCGTGGCCAGCAGGAGGAGAGAGGTGATTGTGCCCATGTACTTGGCATTGAATATTATGTTCAGTTTTGGGCCCCTCACTATAAGAAGGACATTGAGGTGCTGAAGCATGCCCATAGAAGGGCAACAAAGCTGGTGAGGGGGCTGGAGAATAACTCCTATGAGGAGCAGCTGAAGGAGTTGAGGTTGTGTAGCCTAGAGAAAAAGAGGCTGATGGGAGACTTCATCACTGTCTACAACTGCCTGAAAGGAGGTTGAAGCGAGGTGAGTGTTGGTCTCTTCTCCCGAGTGATAGGACAAGAGGAAATGGCCACAAGTTGTGCCAGAGGAGGTTCAGACTGGACATTAGGAAAAATTTCTTCATGGTCTCCAAGGTCTTTTCCAACCAGGTACTTCTGTGATTCTATGATTCTACGATTCTAAGAAGTGACATCATGATGCCCCAAAATCTTTACAAAATTCTTAAATACAAAACAGCGCATGGGGCACATTTTGCAGAAATAGCAACAAGAAACTCAAAAGTTCCTACTTACACAGATATTGCAGTCCCTCAGCATTCTGAATTTAAGCTAGGGATTTTCTAGCTTGGACTCTCAGATAAATGCTACTAAGAGAGACTTGCAACAATATTATGACTACAAAGTATATATCAAAACCAGAACTCAGAGTTTTTTAACATACAGTTTAAAAACCCAGTGGGTTGTTTAGTCTACAAATTAAAAGAGGAGAAGGAAGAATGTAGGAATTCTTATCTCTATAAAAATATTATTATAAAGAGGAAGGAAAATATTTGTTCTTGATTGCCATGACAAATAATATGAGGAATAATATGCTGTGGTTCCCATCAGGAAATTTCATATTACACATCAGGAAAAACTTCATCCACAAAATAATGAAGTTGTCAAAAAGACCAGATACAAGAGTTGCATCTCTTTATGATTAAGGAACCAGCAGTGCTGAATTCCATGTGTATCACCCTGGAATGCCATTATTTCCAACACATTCACCTTCATAGGAAGCTGTGGATTGTTATAAATTGGAACAACATTAGAGAGATTCCTTTCATATATATTGACATTTTAAATGAAGAATTTCATGCATTTTAGAATAGAATTATGCTTTTCAGGAGAAAAATGCCTAAAAATAAAACTTCTGAAAATTCTACAGAATTTATATTTAAATAGTTTAATAATTTCATATTATTTTATATTAAAAATAAATCTTTCATTTGCATACTAAAACGTCTGTGAAAGATAGTAACTGTAAACCATGTAAAAAATTATGTACTGTATTATCCAACAAATATATTTACTGGTTAATTATCATCATGGTGATCACCTTGCACTGGTCTTCACATTTTCAAATTCCTGCTTTCATTACTTCTTTTTTCTGGATAAATAAATTTTCTTTTCCTTTACAGTAATTTCTTTTATGGTGAGGAGGGAAAGGGAGAAATTATCTGCTGAGTACCACTGATATGTCACTGAGAATGGCTACTTTATTTATTTTAGAGGACATAATACCTAACATAAATATAGAACTACAACTCCTATAATGCAGAAAAGCTGGTGTATTTCCTGTAAATTATTACTGAGTCTCACCTCTGTGCATGAGACAAGAAGAAATGAGGACTGAATAAGGACTTAAAAGATATGCTGGAACTGTAGACAATTAAATAAAACAATATTTTATATGAACAGAATGTGAATTTGTATGTTGTTTATTTTAAGAGGAAGTTAGCTCGAGTTAAGGAAACATCATATATTTGTAACAGTATGTTTTGGTTTCCATTCTGCCTGATGAATTTTTATATTTGGAATTCTTTATTGTATTGAAGATCATGAAACTCATTGCATATTAAGTAGAACTCATCAAAAACTGAGTTTCACTTACTATCAGTTATATTTTTCCAGTAAAATTTTATCAGCCCAGAAAATTATTTTTCTTTCTCAAAACTCTCTTTTCAACTAGAGAAAATAAAAATAGTCATATCTAGTGCTTATGAACTCAGCAGTCATTAAAGTGATCTGCCATTTAATAAACCTTTGAAATAGTTGAAAAAATTTTTTATTTAGTATTGACAAAAACGAAATTGCTGCCAACACGGATTCTGTGTGGGGCTAATATAAAATATTTATCATAGCACTAAGTTATTAAAGATATAAATCCTTAACTAGATAACCAAAGTGTTTAAATATCAGGATTATGGAATAGCTGCAGAATCTGAAACCGATGGATTTCAATCCTATCTAGCTACAGTTTTATACGATGATGATGATATTTCCTGGTTTAACAGTTTAAATTAATTTTACTGTAAGTTTTTAGGAAGTATATAGATCAAATCAGGTTATTCAATGATAGTTATTGTGTAACTTCTGGTAAAGTCTTAATAAAATTAGTGGGGGTGAAACTGCCTTTGAAATTTACAAGATTAAGCACCAGAAGATGCTTGATTTGACCAAGTTGGAAGTGAGCCAGCAATGTGTCCCCATGGCAAAGAAAGCAAAGCAGGCTACTGGAATTCTGGCATGGATTAGGAACAGTGTTGCCAGCACTGGTTTGAAAGGGATATGGACATAGGGGAGACAGCCCATGAAGAGCCATGAAGATGATGATGAGGGGACTGGAGCATCTCTCATGCTTCATGCTTTTTGTTGCAGGCACTCTACAGAGTAGGAGTTCTATTTTTATATCTTTAATATAATAGAGTTCCGATTTTGATATTTGAGATCCACCTTTGGAAAAAAAAAAGAATTTAAAATCTGACTTACTATGTTTCTTCTCTTTTTTACCTCTAGTACTTATTGCAATGACTATGGAAATGTCTTCAAACTTGTTACACAGACTGTAATTTATCATTATAAGTCTTATAATGTAGTATAAGTGTCTTAAGAATGCCTGTTATACCCCGTGGGATGTTGTAGAATAAGCCTTCAGATACGACCAATTGAAAGAGGCACATATGAAATTAAAACATTGCTGAGAACTGAACGCAGTGCAGAAGGTGAAAATAAAAGTCTGTGTTTAGCAGTGCGTCCTATGAAGTGGTCTGTGTCGCTTTCTGTAGTGCTTCACAGATAGCTAGGCCACTGTCTGCACTGGGGTTTGTTTTTCATCTCAGTGAACTTCAGTCAGTTTTAATGCCAGTAATAGGAGTTCAGAGTATGCTTTAGAAACAGTCTGCTTCTTGTGTGTGGTTTTAATAAGAACAGTTGTCTTTTTCTGAGTATAAAAGCAAACAGAGGTAGATTATTACATAATAGGAAAGAGGTACTTCAGAGCGTACCTCAATTTGCTGTTAATGAATAACTGAAGGTTGAAGATCACTGACCCTGTGTCTCATCTGGTGATCAAGAACTGTTGTGCTTCTTGTATAAATCTTAAGTCCCAATTCTAATTTTTTCCTTTGTAATCTAATAGAAACTGATTTCCTTTTAAAATGGGATGTTTTTTTTTTTAATATTAGATTGGACTTTAAAAACAAAGAAATGCTGCATAGGTATATGCAAGTCTGAATATTTTACTTATATTTTTTCTTTCATACTATCACAGTCTTCAAGAGAGAAAAAAAAAAGCTTCTATTAATTCTACTTATATGCTGAGACCTCTAGTAAAAGCATGCTGTGTAGAATAGACCTCTGCATAAAATTGAAATATCCTGAGATCAAAACATATATTATTAGAAGATATAGTATGAAACATTGACTTTTCTATGAGATAGATTTATAGGTGTATCATTCTTTCTTTGAGTTTACAGGGACTACTTCACAGAGAAAGTAAAAAAGAAGCCACACAAAAAGCATGAAGATACTGATCTTGAGTGCAAAAGAGGGACCCTGCACATTGTATAGAAGTCCTTTTAAAAAACCAGACTCTTTGTTTTCTCTGATCGTGAAGAAGTTATACTTCCTTCCCCAGTCTTGTTTACCTTCAGGAATTGATAACAGTGATTTCAGGTCTATTTGTCTCTTTATAGCAACACGACTTGAGATCATTTGCAGAAACTACCACACAAATCCTTAAAATATATATTTTATATTTACAAATCTTATGGATTTCTCTGCCTCAGTCTGCTTTCAGGTTATTTCAATAAATTTAAAATATGAAAATCCAAAATAAAACCAGAATTCTGCTTTTTAAATTTAATTTTGCTTTAGGGCAATGCAGACAAGTGCATGTTTGGTGTTGACCTATAAATGCAGTATGTTAAATGGTGAGAAAGTCCATGAAAAAAAAATAGGTGTTGTTAAAGTCCACCTATAGATATAGTTGAAACTAGGGAAGAAACACACATGTGAAAATGTATTATCCATTTACAAAATTGCACACATTTACAACTGAGCACAAAATCAAAAATGTGTTTGAATAAAACTTCTTCTGAATACATAAGATTCATTTCTGTCTGTTTTGTTAGCATAAAATATGTCCTTTGATAGAAACTGCTGAAGAAGGGCTGGAAAGATTTTTCATCAGTGAATTTCCAAGTCAATAACTTAAAATATCTAATTTGTTAAATAAAGATACTTTACCTAATTTTGCTGTTTCTTGCAGTTGTAAGTTAAACTTATAAAA
Organism: Geococcyx californianus; assembly: GCA_013389885.1. NCBI lineage: Eukaryota > Metazoa > Chordata > Aves > Cuculiformes > Neomorphidae > Geococcyx > Geococcyx californianus. The sequence continues at coordinate 87,337 of VWPV01021526.1, forward strand.
GACTGCCTTTTTTTAGTATGCAGAACTTCTCTAAGAGGAAAGATGAACTAGATTGAGTTGGGTGCCTTTGGAGTGATAATGTTGAATATAATTTGAATATAATCTTTTCCAGATTTGAAAAATTCAGTCAGTCGGACATCAAGTAGTAGATGAAGTCTCATTTTTAACAACTGTGGAGTTTGGGATTTGGTATGTCAGCAGTGTGAATGAAAATGGTTAGAAGTACCGCTCTGAATTCTTTTGTAGTCTGGAGTGCATACATTGCGTTAGTATAGAGATATACTTTTCCATTTGTCTGCTTGATCTGACAATTTTCTGTAATTGCAGAAAAATATAGCTATGACAGGAGTCACATGCTTGTACTAAGGGAAGATTCTCACTAAAATCTAAGTGTTTGAGAAGCACAGGCCCTGTTGACTTCAAAAGGGACTTAAACTTCTGTTGTCTTACTTGGAAAAATGTAATATTTATTTATTTTTAAGTTTGTAGAAATTATTAATTTTAGAGTAAAATGGCAAAAACAGTGTTTCTCAACATCTTTATGTAGAACACCAGAGTTAAATGCTCTTTTTTCCCAGTGAAACTATGATCAGGCCTTTGTTTTACCACTAGTGAAAACAGACACATTGTTTTTGAAGACACTGTTTCTTCAGTATACATAAAACTAAATATCTTTAAATTCTAGTACTTCTGAAGAGACTTATACTTGAAAATTTGGTAGGAGTACTAGAGGATCTTTTCTCATAACAATTTTTAGAGCTCCTGTATCCTATGTTTATATTTCCCTTATATTCATATTTCATTTGTACAAAAAAGCTCCTGCAAGCAAATGGGACATCTTATTTTTCATACTAACTCTTAGAATCATAGAATCATACAATCATAAGGTTAGAAGAGACCTTTGAGATCACTGAGTCCAACCGTGCCTGTCTGCCTACTAAACCATGTCCCTAGAAAACTCATCCACCCATCTTTTAAACACCTCCAGGGATGGCGACTCCACCACCTCCCTGGGCAGCTGTTCCAATCTCTGAATAGTCTTTCAGTAAAGACATTTTTCCTAATATCCAGTTTAAACCTTCCTCGGCGCAACTTGCAGCCATTTGCTCTTGTCCTATCGCTTGTATTTGATAAACTCTTCTGTGAACTTGGAAAAAAATATCTCTTTTGCCATTGAATAAAGGCAGTTATTTTTAACTGTGAAGTATCTTTTTTAATATATTTTCCATGACAGTTGCTAATATATTAATTAAAACTGTGGAGTCTGAGTTCCAGCTGTCTTTAGCTAAGGGGTTGTTGTAGCTAACTGCTTCACTGCACAAATTGTTTGTAAGGGAAATATTTTGTTATGATTTATTAGTTGTTAGCTATCATTTAAAAAGAGACAAAACCGTTTTGTGACTTAATGGGAAAACTGAGACTTCTGTGGTGGGTTTTTTGTTGTTTTTATTTTCCAAATACAAGCCTTAATCATGACACAGGCAGGAAAACTCCGCAGTAGAAACAAGTGTCGGTTTGTACTTCAACAACCAGCTGAAATTTAAGGCCTATTTGGCCTGTGAAGTATCCTACAGAATAGCTGTTACCTCCACCGCCTTCTACATGATGGCCTCTGACTATTTTCCCTCTTAACGCAAGATGTGAAGCCCAAGGGGATTACGCGTACCAGCATATGGCAATCTAAATTGAACTTTAAGTGACTAGAAAACCTGCAAGAGTAAAGCACAGGACTGTAGTGAATTTAGAAAATAATTAACAAGGAGACAAGAGTAAGAATTCAGAAACTTAACTGTGACATTTCTCTCTGGCCCCCAGCAAACTAATTGCTGCTCTGTAATGTCATCCTGCTTTCAGCTTCTTCATGATTAAGGAATTTTACATTTTTCATATGTATAGGGTGATATTGTAGAACAGGCTTGAAGGCTATGGGTTGTAGGAGGTCAGTTTGAATTATGCTATAAGTAACTAGCTTTCATCCTGAAAAGTCACATCCTCAGTTGCTAGGTACTTCCTTAGGTTTTCCTTTTTTTCCTAATTTTTCAAATGAGTGTTGCAATATTGGTCTGAAGTTTGGCACTACAAAAATAAAACTTATTTTAAATTTAAAAAGTCATTATTAATGGGTAGTTATCAAATAAGTCCTGTATAACATTCAGCAATTTAATTTTCCTATTGTTAAATGTTGGTATGTGACTGTACCTGTAAATGCCAATTGCATCATTTTAGTTCCCCTTGTGTAGACTTAATGAAGTCAGCAGAATCTGCCTATTAAATTGGCAGGATTTAACTAAGAGCATTGTAAGTAAATGTGTCAGTTAACTTTTGTAGCCTATAGTCATATGTCACAATGAAATTACAGTATTTTCAAAATAATCTTAGCTAATAAGAATACCTTTATCAGAAGGACTGTGACTCCCCAATAACTCTCCTAGAATGTTTTTATTTCTGTGTTCATTCACGCTGAAATATGTATACATTTTGTCTCTGGTAGAAATAGGTTTTGTACACTAATGTAGATTAAAACTCGATTTCTACTTAAATAATTCAGCATCACTTTATTCTAATATCATTTTCAGTGTTCCAGAAGCCATAATGCAAAGAATGTGGTTAAGTGTTTTATGAACTGTTACACTGAGACTTTGTGGTGGTAAATGAACAGTTAAAAGTGAGAATCTGATGGATATAATATGTTGTGAGATGATTTATTTAATTTCTTTTGACGTACTTCTGAAATTTGTGTCCCATATATTTTACATATAGGCAGAAACCTAAAACAGGTGTACAACTTCTTAATTCACAAGTGAATCTCTCCTATATGTATTTATTTAAAGCATTATGGGTTTTTCACATGTGAACTCTATTCCATTCTCTCTTAATAAACAGCTTTTCAAAAAGTTGCATCTTTTTAGTATTAACAGAAACTTCAGTATTATTACTTGCAAGATATTTGCTCAGTCTTTGACTATAGAACTGTAATTATTGTTTCTGTATGAAAATATGTTCTAGGAAGATGTCATGCAAATCACTGAGTCCCGATACCCAGAGTCCACAACCATACAACAGATGTCCTGGTTAGAAGAACCTTATAGAGCATCCCTTCTGCTCTCCACAGGTCCTCAATACCACATTAGAACTGAATGTTTTCTTCTCTGACTCTGAGGAGAGAAACATTATTCAAGCATTAGGAACAAAAATCTGTTCCCAAACAGCTGGAATTGGACTGAGTTTCTTATGACTGACTGAAAGTTTCTGCCATTTCAGGAAACATACTTACTTCTTAGATATTCTGATGCTTGTCTTCCATATAATACAAATTATATAGCTTTATGAATAAAGTAATTGTCTGTTTTATTTTCTGTCTCCAAGTATCCAGTCAGTTACCTCACTCGGTATAATTATGTGCTTTATGAAGAAAAAAAATAATATTTTTTTGTTCTATAAAACAGTTCATAATTTGGTGCACAATTCACACTAATAAGTTACATTTTAATTTTACTAGAATTGTTTTCAGGGATTATCGGAGGGTAGCAGATTGTAATTTGTGCCTAGTAACACTAAGCATTAAATACATTAATACATCTGTTAGTGGTGATTAAATTCCAGTGCAGAAGTTTGTCAACTTTGGAAAGAGGAAGTAAATGATTTATCCATTCTTTGACATCTACAGCTTCAGAGATTTTGAAAGAACAAAATTTTATATACCATGTCTGTTTAAGATTTTATTGAATTCATACCTACAGGTTACATATAGGATTTTGTTGAAGAGAACCTACTGCTTTGGGGATGTCGTTTCTCTGAGAAATGGGTGATAAATAATAATTATAGAAAGCAGAGTAGATTGCAATATATAGGCTCTGTGATTATAATCACCAACACAACCATGGGCCCTTGTGTATTTGAGATTAGAACTGCTATGGTTTTAGTGTAAAAAGTGCAATAAATGAGTTTGGAAAATGTCAGGCCAAATCATCTCTGCCAATGATTAAACATCATTTACTTTGCAAATAACTAGAAACAGAATTACAATATTTATTCTAGGTAGCATCATTTGAAACTCCATAAAAAAGGAAAAAAAAATCTAGCAATATGTTCAGAAAAGGTAGCTATACTGGGAGAGAAAAGAGTGTGGCAGAGAAAGAACAATATAACTGCATAGGATGATACCTTTTTTTTTAAAGTTATTCTATCTTAGGTGTTTTGTGGGGTCAGACTTAGCTGAAGTCTGATATGTGAGGCTTACCCATCAATCTTTCCTGTAGATTTTTGCGTTAAGTGGCTAAGGGCTTGAGAATATTTATTACAAGTTGGATCTCTTTCTGCTTTACATTTTGATGTGGAGCTCAAGTCATTCACCCTGCATCTGATTTAGTTTTCTTCCCTGGCTGCAGTCTGGGGTGGCTGTTTTAATTTCCATGTTGCAGGCACCGAGGAGAACTTCACTCCACAGTGCCATGGGACAGAGCAATAACTGATGTCCAGACAGGCGCTAGTTTCCACAGGGTGAAATCCAGGCTTTGTGACTGGGTGTTTTCCTGGGATCTGGAAGCTCAGCCATAATGGCCATTGTGTAAAGGACAGGGTATTCCAATATCAATCTATCAAAAGTTGAAGGCTGCAGAAGAAGTCTTATTTGGTACAGCCATATATATATATATTATATCTATCTATCTATATATGATATATATATATATATATGTGTGTGTGTGTGTGTGTATCAGGCCCTGGATGTAAAATCATTGCCAGAGTCCTAACAAGGCCTAGAAAAAACTGACTTGTAAGTGAAGTCACAGGACACCCAGGGACAAGGCAGACGTATGGATGCTATAATCTTGTTTCAGCAGTCAGGTGGATGTATCACGTGTCTGATATGGATAGGCAGACTGTGCCTTCGTTTACCCTCCCCTTCTTTACTTTTCCCCAGCCAGACAGGCTGATCGTGTAAGTCAATAACAGATCAACTAGTGACTTAACATTAAGATACACTAGCCTTTTAGAATGGTTTACTGTTAATCCATTTACATTTTGATACTGCGTGCTATGCTGTCGTTTTCTTCTCTGGAAACTTGCACCACACATTTCTTTCTTTCTGTGCAGTTATCCTCCTCTGCATAGAGGGGCAGCCTTCTTGGAATGCATGGGCCCTCATGGGCTCACAGCTACCTACGTGCATAGATAGAAGGAGCCAGCAGCAACAGAGAACTGCTGGTCACCCGCTTTGAGGGGTTTCCAGTTTGGCATGTTGCTGTTTGATCAACATTTGTTACATCAGACTGGTCTGAAATCCTCTGGCAGTCTGACTGGATCATCCTCCGGGTGCAGTAGGGAGGCCAAAATACTACTGAGGTTTTCCCTTTGAGAGTTAGTCAGGATCTGGAGTAAGATCCAGCTTCCACTGTGCATGAGAGGGGATTCGAGCGACCTCAAGTTCTCTGCCTGTGCGCTTGCACAGGAGTGCATGGATCACTGAAAAAAATAAAACAACCTTTTATTTGGTAGTTGCAGCAGTGGGGAGCAATTTCTCAATAGGCAAGGGTTCTTGGAAAGTGGATGTTAATGCTGGTGAGTGTGTATTGGTACCTACAAAAAGACCTTTAATGTTGCTATTCCTAATTTAAAATCTTGCAAGCAATTGTTACTGTTCTCAGAATAGTAGCACAGGTACAGATGTCCCTTATCCCAAATCTCCTGTCAAAAAACAGAGGCAGTTCCTGACAGGGAGGGCAGTACTCAGCTGTGCAAAAAGGAAACTCTGGTCTGTATTAGGGAAGGTTTGTGATGTACCCAGCATGGCTTGAGGAGACGGATGTGTGATGAGACAACGAAGGAAGGAGGTTAGTCAACAATCTCTGGCATGTTTTGTGAAGGTAGTTATATGTGAAAATGGGATGGATGATGTGGAGTACTAGATGGAACTCAGGTGTGATTTTGAAAGGAAAAGAGGACACTTAGTATTTCAGAAGGAAAAAAGAACGGCTTTATATAAGTCTTAGTTCTGGCTTCACATAGTTTAATGTTGGCCTTGATTGCCATGGTCATTTTTCCAGAGCATTTTTTCTGCAGGAGGCTATGATAATGTATCAGTACGAGAGAGTGTAACTTCTTTTTCTCAAGGCCACAGAGGGAAAAAAAAATTAAAAAACCCAGATTTGCCTCCATAGACTCATATAATTTTTTCTGAATGGGCTCTATTTTTGTCAAGAAAATACTATTTATTTTTCAGAGCAGAGTTTTAAAAACCCTGTTGCGATAGAGAGAACACATTGTACCAATAATAAAAAGTTACTTGCTTAAAGCTCAAATCATATTAAGATCATTATTTGTTTTTTACAAAGGATTGTATCTCTGTTGTGTTTCTTTGAAATTATTACATGGTGAAGTTTTTCTTAAATCAGATCTGCAGTTTCATTTTACTTCATATTGAGAGGATGCAATTAAACATACAATACACAGTCTCAGATTCATGTTAATGTTGATCCAGAAAATTGAGATATTTTACTCTGTTGTTCAGGTGTGTTATGTAGTTAAACTTTAAAGCCTTATTTGAAATTACAATAATTTCAAAGCTTTCTTCAAGATTTAGGTCTTTGCCAGTAATCTTGACTTAATGAATTAATAATCAGTGGTTAAAACAAATATCCTGACTGCTGATATTATTTAAAACTATTTATGTGTCTCTGTCTATTAATTTAATTACAATGAACTGATAAGAAAGGTGTGCAGAGAACATAAAAAAAAAAACTTTTTATGGGAATAAGTAAGAGGAACTGAGAGGGATGACCAAGACATTAATGTACTGAATAACAGTCTTGAGAGGATATCTGTTCCTATGCAGTTCTGGTAATCTGAATGGGAGTTATTTACATGTATTAGGAGGTGTGTTTTCTCCAAAGAGATCGTACACCCTGCATCAGTTTCTGCTTAAATAGGCATCTTAGAATAGTTTTTCTCCTTATTTAAATACAGGAGAGCAGAGAGGAAAATTAATTTCAGATGGCTTTAAGCAAATGTTAGAAAGGTTAGTGTTCACAGACTTCCAAATATCTTCTGGGCAGCTGACATTTTCAAATACTAAGATTTTACTTCAGCTGCATTACAGTGCTGGGCAGAAAACAATGAATGTGTGAAATGAAATATGCCATTCAAATACAGAAAAGATGGGAAAAACTGCTTGTAACTATTACAGAGAATAAAAGGTAAAATTGAAAGCCTTTGCTACAAGCTGAGTCTTCTGTTTGAGGCATTTCATGTGGTCTTGATATATTTTATGTATGAGAAATGCTTGAAAACTTCTTTCACCAAAGTAACTCCAAAAGTAATTTATTTTCAGATGAGGAAATTGGCTTTTCAAATGAGAGAAAGATGTGGTTTAATATTCCACAACACCACATTGCAAGCTGAATCTGACCAACAGGGAGTGTTACCAATGGGACTAATATGCTAGTATGTCTTGAGTACTGATTTGGATTTGAGATGGAGTCAATCTGTTATTTTTTTTCTTTAAAAATGATATACCTGTGCCATGCTTCCCTACAGTATGGAAACTGAGTGCACATCACTAACAAGTATATGATAAGATAGCGATAACAATGACAGCAGCAGTATCAATAGCAGTAAATTTCCCATTATTAAGGTATTGCCTTCTGTAAACAAAATAAAGAGGACTTTTGCTCCTATATTCATGAATTTGGCTGTAGTATTCATGTTAAATCCAAGAACCATGAGCAGTTCATAAGGACCATAAGAGATAAGGAAGACAAGGGAGAATAAGCCCTACGAGGAGAGACTGAGGGAACTGCTGTTTAGCTTAGAGAAGAGGAGGCTGAGGGGAGACCTCATCACTGTCTGCAACTGCCTGAAAGGAGGTTGTGACGGGGTGGGTGCTGGGTTCTTCTCACAAGTGATGAATGATAGGAAGAGAGGAAATGGCCACAAGTTGCACCAGGGGGAGGTTTAGACTGGACATTAGGAAGAATTTCTTCACTGAGAGGGTGATCAGGGATTGGAACAGGCTGCCCAGGGAGGCGGTGGAATCACCATCCCTGGAGGTGTTTAAAAGATGGATGGATGAGTTCCTTGGGGACTTGGTTTAAGTGGGGAGACAGGCACGGTTGGACTCGATAATCTCGGAGGTCTCTTCTGACCTTATGATTCTATGGTTCTATAAACAACTCAACTTGGTGTTTTATTTCAGGAATGATTGGTTATAGTTTTAAAAATCATTGCATAAAAATGTATATGCATTCCTTGCAGCAAGAACTCATATAAAGTATCTTCTCAACCATAACTACAAAGTGCATTTATGATATGTTTACTCACCTTGTTCCCTAAATTCTTTGCTGAACAGTATAAGCAGTTTCAGGAGTATGAAGAGCATGGTACACGTAGGATGTGGTATCACAGTCACATCCTAAGAGCGAGTGGGTGCTTTCATTACTTATCTGAAAGAATGATTGTGATTCTTAGTGATGGAATACACTGTGATTGCTTAGCACTGGAAAAATTATAGGACTTCACACTTCTCTATTTTCCTCTGCATGTTCCTCTATGAGCTGCACCCTCTGCCAATGTACATCTCCGTGCTCAGTGTCTAAGATACCTAATTGCTATCTTGAGCTCTATACAGAGCCCAGGTACTCAACTGAGTATTGATTCTGCTGGAGGCAAAAAGACTTGTGTTAAATTTGACCCTATATTTTGTGTTGACTTCTTTGAGATTAAAAAAAACAGGTTTTGACTGATTTGACAGTATGTCAGCTGGTATTTTCTCTTTGAACTTTCTTCTCAACAGTGCTAACTTGAGGGCAAGATTTTCATGAATGCATTTGTTTAAAAAAACATGTATTTTATGTAAAAGTTGAAGAATACTGTATAAAACCTGAGAAATACTTTAAAACCCATACCTTCTAAGTGTTTTTAAGTACATAACTCATAGCAACAGATTTAAACAGTCATTTAAGTATTTTGTTGATTTATGCTTTGAATATAACAGCCTATGTCTGGTTCTTGGGAGCAGGATTAAAGAGACACAGCAGACTAAACCTAGAAATTGAAGGCTAAGTGGCTGAATATAGCTCAGTGAAAACAAGGTACATGTAACATCAGTGCAGAGTTGTGTGACAAAAGCCTCTGTGGCTGTTGTTGGGGACTGAAAAAAAGAAGTCATTCTTCAGAATATTTTGACTTTATGGCAAATGTAGACTTTTTGATAACCAACTGAAGCTGAAATAGTGAATCATAAAATGTCCGAGATGATAGTGAAAGTTGCCATCAGTTAATCCATTCTTCAGTAAAATGTAACTAAGGTAAATTTTCAACATTAAAGCATTTTCTCATTCCATACTGGAATAAACCCAAATCTCTTCACGGGATTTCTGAACGTTTAGAGCAAGGTGAGACCATAGCTATCTATTGAAAGGTCTGATGAAGCAAATGCCTGTTCTCCAGCCCTGCTACCCAGGTTTACTTATGCAGATGAGTACGTGCAGTGAGGTCCTGAATCAGCCATATGGTCACTGAAAGTCAGATCTACCTTGTGTTTGTTTTCACTGTTTTTTTAACTGAAAGTTGTATGTTTTGTTCCAAAGATAGCTAATATCACATGAAACACATCAGTGATGTTATAAAGTCTTAATAAACTCACATATCTTTTATGGTGAATGATGTTTGTGACTATAAGCTTTACCTCTAAAGCACCTGAGAAAAACCGTCTATGAAATTTTTAGGAAGAGTGATAACATCTGCAGGTGTGCAAACACTGATATGAAAAAGAGAAATTCTTAACGTGTAGTAAAGGGGACGAAAAGGATGACTAGGATATCAAAGAAAGATGGACGAGAAAAGGGGAGAAGGAAGGAAGGGAAGAAAGAGAGCCACATGGGGGATAAAAATAAAAACAAATGTAGTAAAGCACAAATTATAGGAAAAGACAAAAAGAACAAAAGATACCAGAGACTTTGAAATATTTACAATTAATCTGAGTTGTTTGGGACAACTGGTGCTTTCTGACTGGTGCTTTGAGAGAGCAGTACAAAAGAAAGAGAGGAAAAGTAATTTTGGTGTCAGAATGGAGTGTACTTATGCCATTTTTCAGGTTGAAAGCAAAAGTAATTAAGGCAGTAAGCAAGCCGTAAGGACAAAATAGTTTGTGGATTCAGACTTTTTCTTGTGTAAGTAAATGCAGATTTAGTAACTGTTGTGGACTTACAGTGGGGTCACAAGCTGTGATGTTAGTTGTAGTCACAATTTGTAATGCTAATTAAAAGGAGAAGAAGATAAGGAGCAGCACAGTTCCACGAAGTTCTCTAGAAGATCAGGTTGCATTATTTTGTAAGTTCTTTTGCCCCAGTAGCTGAGGTTTATTATGAGTTTTGTGATAGTCTTACATATTGTTTATAAAATTTGAGGATGTGAAAGTGGTGGGTGATGGAGGAAGTCTAAGTTTTCAGAGTAGTGTCTGAGGCTGCAGGGCAGGGAGCTTTCAGTTTTTCTTCTAGTCCAACAGTGACTTTTTTTTTATTTTCTTGAAAGTTTCCTTTCTCTTTTTCCGTTTGCAGATCGATTTGTTTGGTTTGATTTCCTGAACTAAGTGGCCCTGCTTCATGCCTGAGAGCATCCTCTGTGATTGATGGTGCTTGTACTTTGTCACTGTAACTGTTCTACTCATCCATAGTACTTAAAAACATTATATAAGAAGACATCGGACTTGATTTTGCTGTACTTGTTTCTAAAATTTTTCTGAGATCAGTGAGAATTGATGCACAGAGAATGTAGCCTTGGACAGAAAAGGGCTTTCACTCTGCATTTGCTTTAAAACTGTGTCACTGTTGCCATAACTATGCTAAGACTATGGAAAGTGGATACATGCTCTCTTATGCTGGCAAGAATGCACTGTCACTGCATATATGAGATCAGTTAGTAACTGTAAAATATATTCTGCATACTTCTAGGACCAGACCCACTGCTTTTTACACTTTCTGTTCAGCATATGTGTCTCATGCAGCCTTTCCCAAGGCTTTTTCCTGTGCAATAATCACTAGAATGTGCTTGCAGCTTAGCAAGATCCTATCACTTTTCAGACCATTCCTCTGCCTTTTACTGCTGCCTTTGCCAATGGCACTGCAAAAAAGCTGAAATTTTATGAGAATAAGAGAACAAGAGTTCCCATTGGAATAGGTTTTTATTTTTTGTAACATATATTGCATCAAATGAATAAAGTTTTGTCTGACATGAATACGATCAATAAGGCTACTAAGTAATTGACATACAGTGAATATAGTCTCTTATTTACTTTTATGTTGTAATGCATTATTAAATCAAGTTTAACTCTTAATTGACTAAACATACAGGATTTCTTTTTGTCTTGTTTTACTTCATTTGTTTTTTTATAATTTAGTTGAGTTTAGACTAATTCCTTTCTTGCTTCTTATAGTTTCTATTTCTGTCTAGAATATTGCATTTGTATCTGTTATCTGTAACAATTTGGATAGACTAGAACAGTTGAGACACTAAGAACCAAACCTGACCTTTAAGTTTTACTTATGTTAAAAAGACTGCAATATATAAATCAGAAAACAATTTTCTAGAAGCAGCAAGTAAGTTGATTTCCTTTAAGAATATCTGAGATAATTTTATTCCACTCTAATTTGTACTTTCAAAATTTTACTTCTCATTAAAAATTGTTCTGATGTTTGTCAGGTGGGATGCGAATAGCATTAGTCATTGGCCTATAACATTATGATGCATAGAATGTCTTGACTTCCCAAAACTTTGAACTACCGCTAAGTGTATATGCCTGGAATGCTTTATGTCTGTGAATAAAACATATCTGTGAGAGAAAAAAAGAACAAAATACATTAATCACCAAGTGGGAACATAGATCATTGATTAAGTGGCTATAGGAGCTGCCATTCAGATCAATTAATAATATTCAATGGAATGTGCATTTTGGTCTAATTGCTGTTTAAGGATAGACTAGAGACCCTACCAAGTCAAGTCTTAATATAATATTGTGACTTCATTTTACACACTCTGAAGATCCATGCTCTTTTTAAAGTTATTACAAAAAGACATTGTTGCGTGTTTTGATGTACCTTTGATCATATGTGATTGGAAGGTTTACTTCAACTCTTTCCAAAGAAAATATATTTTCTACTGACCAAATACTATATAATGTCTCCTATGGTCACATTTTTTGTAAGATCGTCCCTTGCACAAAAAAATGTTTACACTTCAGAATTCTCTAAGTACAGATGATAATGTTTGGAACTCTAAGCTGGAGTTCAAAGTTGGGAATCGGTAATTTTTTTAATTTAGTATATGCAATTTCTAGCACTCTTTGTTTACTGACCTAGATAGTATCATGGTTTTAATTTTGTCAATGAGCTTGTCCACTTGTTGACACCAAATGTATGCATTTAGAGATTATTTATGCAAGTAATTCACTCATTTTCTTTTGAGTATTTGAGCACTGATCAGATTTGATTTTTCTTCCTTGATTGATTTCCAGTAGGTGGCATCCATGCCTAATAAAGCTATGTGAGTGTTTTCTCATCGGAGTGGTTTTATATTTCATTCAAAAGAAAATGATATTTCAGTATTAATCCAGTTTACTAATCAAAAAAATTAAAATAATTTACTTGAAATACAATTTCTCAACATATTTTTTTTTAATTCATCTTCCTGCCAGTCTCTGCCAGTTTTTTGAACAAAGAATTATTTGTAAGAAAACCTTGTAATCATTCTGGATTTGTAAAACCAAACCTGCCCATTCATGAAGAATGCTTTTGCTTTCACTTCACAATTTCAAGATGTTATGCAGGTATTAAGACACTAAATTTAATGGAGAAAAAGGAAAAAAATCAGCAGAGGTACACATTTATATTTTCTAATTTGAAATTAGAGCTATGGAAGGAAAAAATGCATTAATTCAATAGACTGGCTTAAGCTTCTGGTTATTATTAGACAGTTAATTGTTTCATAGGAATTCTCATTAATAATATAGGCACAGTTCTAACTCATGACCCTCATACATGTTACTAGTGTATAGTGCAGACATGTCCTCTGAAATATGCAACATTCTTCATCTAACATCTGTGGTGTTAGGTTGCTGTTCCCCCATCTGATTAGTTCACCACTGCCAAACACAACTAAACTTTCCTCTCTGCTTTTGGGAATGACTGTTAGTCATTGATTTCCAAAGACTTGTGCAGAAATGCTGGACTCTAGTCCCTCTATCATATTTGTCTGGGTTTCATTAATGCATTTAAAAATTCTGAGTAATGTACAGGCAGATAGGCAATGAAACAACACAATCTTCTTTTTTCCTTCCTGGACAACAAATTCCTAGTTCTCCAACCTTTGGGAAGAAATCAAAATATGCAAATACAGTTCTTCCAAAATCATTTTGAAAATTGTTATTTTCAGTAGTCTAGATTGGACTGGCCTGGTTCAGGCATTAAAATCAGTAACAGTATCCTGATTACATTTGAATTGTGGGAAATTAGAGGAATATAGGGGGCCACCACCGACTTATAAATCGTCTTTTATAAAAACTAATGGTTCATTCACCCTACAATCTTCCTAGCCTATTTTAGTCACAGTATCACACAGTAT